>JACMIJ010001314.1:0-12881 GCA_014805365.1 Koerneria luziae
GTTAGAGGATTACAGTATCCTGAAAAAAACTTTGTTTTAAATATTACTTGTATGAAGAAGCTAAATATTTGCTGTACATGTCAATATTTGTCCAATAAGAGGTATGTGTTCGTTTATGTTTCCGTTTGCAGCATTCCGTGCTCACACTAACCGTCCGTCATCGTGCATACTCTCTATCGCCAGATGCTTTTCCTCAACGGACGGAACCGATCCCGCCTGTCAGAAGATGCCGATCTACCCCAAGAAGCGACTCTTCAAGATCGCCCGGGTTTCCAAGAGATCTCGTACGTACGAGAATGATAAGGTTTGCTTCAATACAAACCTTTTTATCTTTATTTCCTTCCCAAATACAACTGTGTATTTATCTTAATTGCATGCTTCTTTGTTCTATCACTTTGCTCCGTTTCTTTTTCTCCGCGGCATGCAGAGTTGCATACGTGAGCACGAACACATGTCGTGTTTTGCTCTCTCTGACGAAGAAAGGTTTAAAGATCATCGTGAAATAAAGTTGTTAGCAATTCCATCTTTGCTAAAGCTTATTGAAAGTTTACGTTACAAACAATAATACATATAATATTAGTAGCACTTTATTTTACTTTTAGTATATCAATTTTTTCTCACCTCAGATTGACAAGTTACGTGCAATGGCCGAGTTCGGTTTATCGGAGAATGACCTGATGGACCTGCCGCAACTTCCCGTACCTGCGAAGACTGGCACACACGCAACGCATCATCGAGCGCTGTACTCGCTGACCGACGTCTATCACCGTGCACTCAAGGTACCGTACTCTTTTTGGTTGTGTTTTTGCAAAGACTGCACAGGACGATCAGCTTTGTTTGATTCTCGGGATTGATTACCGCTGATTGCATCACTTTTTCTCGTTATTGTGCTTTTTTGCTTTCATAATTTTCCACCAATTTTGTTTTATCGAATGACAACTGCTTCGAATATTCATTATGACATCGACCATTCGCGACTAGATTCGACGTTTAATCATTCCTGACTATGACTATGTGCTTGAAACGAATTTCTTGCAGGTGCACGGCAGTAATGAGGCACTCGAATCACAACGAAGACAAATGGTCGAGATACGAAAGGTACCATCTTGGTTATGAATGCTAAGACATGTATAGCTACACAGAATTTTAATCATATACCTTTGCATAAAGTAACGTTTCTCCGCTGAAAAGTAGTCAAAAACTGGATGGAATACGGACCAAATGTCACGTTAGGTGTCCAATATTTTCGGTTCCAGGATTTGACGGACGCGGAGCGTATGCGCATGCGGATGCGCGTCGAGGCGCACGCGGACGGTAACGCCGGAGCGGACCGTGTGGTCGGCATCGCGTTCACGCTGAACGCCTGCGATATGGTCATGAAGGTACGCGTTGCCTTCAGCCATTGACAAATCACGTTTCTCAATTTCCGTAACAAGGCGATCGTTTAACGCGGCAAAGACCCGTACTTCTATGTATACGTATTTACTAAAAAAAAAGGTCCAAGGTCGTATGTCTTCAACACTTACATGAGATGTACAGCTTGTATGATACATACTTTTTTAGGTAAAGAGTTTTGCAAGAACACAATTCTCAAAACAAGTACGTAGAATATAATGCAAGTAATTAAGATCAACTTGTAGGTTGCAATCTTTTTTTACGTTTTACAATTATATATCTTCACTGTAATATACTTGTTCATACGTATTACAATGGTTTTCAGTTCACGGCAGCATATCTGACGGGGTCGAAATCATTATTCGCCGAAGCGATCCATTCCACGATGGATACGGTCAATCAGTTGATCCTCCTCCTCGGAATACGGTATTCGAATCGAAATCCCGACTCCATCTTTCCTTATGGATATGGTAAGGCTTGGTACTTTGCTTGTAGTTCTAAAACAAAGTATTTATTATGTATATGATCAATGGTATTCTCGAGCTTTCCCGTTCAACCACAAACTGGTAACGGTATAATGTGTTCGTTTATACTGTTGCAAAATTGTAGTCTATATCTGTCAGTTTTGCGCATCAACCAGGCATTTTGTTGTCTAATGATTTAAGAAAATTAATGCTTTTCGTATATCCAGTGCACCGTTGTTGTGATTTGTACAACGATACCTTGGTGTTTTGCGAAAGATACGTGGATTTTTGGTAACAACAGTTTTGCAGGTAACATGCGGTACGTGACCTCGTTGATCTCCGGTTGCGGAATCCTGGGTTTCGGTTGCGGTCTGTCGATGTACCATGGGATCAGTGGACTGTTGCATCCGACCGAACTCGAACCACTAACATATGTAAGGGTTTTTTCGTTTGCAAGGAATGATTTGTTACTGCATTTCTACGATTATTGCAGTTGTCATTCAGCACACTTTTGTATGCATCATAATAACAATGTATAAGAGGTCTAACGTCTAAATCTCTCCGTTCTATGCAATCAATCAAAATAAGTCTTTTTCGGTCTACGAACTCTTGAGATATAGCAAACGTCGTTTTAGGCGTACTATGCGTTGATCATGTCGTTCTGTTTCCAAGGAATGTCTGCACTGACGGCCTATCGAGAGGTGAAGAGGAAGTCACACAAGGCAGGCATGTCGATCATCAACTACGGTGAGTTATAAGTAGATCAAAATATAATTTTTCTTTTTTTGTTATTACGAGATGGGTAGAGGCCTCGGTAATGTGCATAATATGAGCAGGAATGGACATATTCTGCATCTGCTAATGCGATTGATTGCTTTGTTGTGCATACGCACTCCGTACATACGTGTGATGTTGTTATCATAAGAATATTGTGTTTACTAATATAATGTAATAGATGAGTAAGGAGCCTGAAAGAAAGAATGAACTGGTTAGGTTAATGCTAGGGCACAATATGCGAAGTCTGAAACTCAAAAGCAGTAGGCCACAGCCTCCAAGTATCCACAATGTTATCTTGGGTACACAACATTGCTCTTGGCAAACGTTGAATATATAATATTTATTATACACACGTTGAATGTATTATTATTATTATTATTATTTAAAAAAAATGTGAATTTATTTTATTTTTAAAGTGAAGCGTAATGTTTTCAGTGAAGACATCGGCTGACCCGTCCCTGAATGTCGTTCTGTTGGAGGACACAGCGGCCGTCACCGGGGTTTCTTTCTTTTTTCGTCGATACTGCGTAACGTAATTTTCTGTATGGAAATGGTACTCGCTTTTAGCGAAAAAAAGCTAAGACTTGTATGTCTTGTTTTCCCGTTTTTTTTTGTTTGCTATTGAGACCCGAGATTCCGTAATACACCACCATTGTATTCTTTACTTCCTGACTCTTGATAGATCTATTACTCTTCTTTTAGGAACTCGTTATTTACTAGTATCCGTACGTTTGATACGGAAACAAGATCGCTGTTTTTCTAGCGCAGCCCATTTTGCATACAGGATTCGTTTAACACTTTCCTTCAATTGTTGTTTCCCTTACAGCTTGCCAAAGTAACATATTGTGTCACGTAAAATCACATTGATTTCGTCGTCTTTTGTTATGATTAGTGTATCACTTGAAACGTATTTCACCCTATTCTGATTTGTTGCAGGTGGGTATCGCCTTGTGCGCGGTTTCACTCTCGTCTCTCCTGAATTCGCCGATCCCCGATTGTTGTGGTTCGATCATGATTGGCGCACTCCTGGGAACGGTATGTTAGACTTTGGGGTGTACTGTAATGTGGCAGCAAATATAGAAGTAGTCGGGGGAGTAAGGCACCATACCGTTCTATCATAGTTATGGGTTAACTGCCTCTTACTGCTTGTACCGGTAGTGTTGATGCAACATTGTCCTTTTTCCTTTGCTAAGGTACATACAGTGACAAAGGACAAATTAAGATGTTACATTGATGCTACCAGTACTATTATCTCTGTTGGATTTCACTGTACTCTAATTGTGATTGTATTTTCCAAATGTCACAAGAATCTTTGTTTATATTATTGTGTTTATTTTTCATATTTTTGATTTGCAGGTGGCGACATTCATCATCCGGACGAATGCCGCCCATCTGGTTGGACGGTCGCTTCCCACGAGGATCACCGATGACATCGTCTGTCGACTCAATAATGATCCGGTTATACGGTATGTTATAATTTATTATCTCTGGTATTATGTAACATGTTGTTATATAACACACTTTTTACTCTTGTTTTTTTTACCATACATGGACAGGATACCTTCCCGTTTTTGGCCTAATCATGTTATGATACGGGGTGATACTCGTATCTTGCGGTTAGTTTGCGGGGTGCTCTATATAGAGAAGTAACCAAATGCGGGGTGACCCAATGTTCCTAAGAATGTCCTTGACCACTTTACGGATCATTCTGAAATGTTCAAAATAAACATTTTTTGTGTAATATGAAGCGCTTGCATATAGCGTAGGTTGTGCGTTTCGTATGCATTATATCTTTAGGAATTAGAGGTTCCTGACATTGAAGTGAGCATACATAATATAATCATTGTCAATACTTTATTGAACGAGTTGAAGTGTTAACATCAATAATTGCATACCCGTGCATACATAAACAGGAGTTTGATTGAGCTGTAGAATAACTGTATTGGGCTAGCACTCTAGAATATATTGATATACTCTAATATATACTGACTTTTAACTAGTTGTACTTTACTGTTAGACAAATTACAGTAAATAGGAGAACAACGTAATGAGGAAAGGAAGATAGCAAGCGGTTCTACGAATTAACAATAAGAGAACATGAGTATTGGCAGATTGCATAATGTTAATGCACAAAAAGACCCGTATTGCAGTGTTGTGACTTAAATTCAATTATTGTACTAACATACTAATTTTAAAAATTCTACTAAAGTTGAGTGATATCTGGCAGTGTGCTACTATCAGTGAAATAGCCGTTAAGGTTTGTTAGATTTGTAAGCTTCTGCTTATAATTAGCATTAGAACATTATAAGGTTACACATCGACTACATACAATTAGAGGCAAGAAGCGTGAGCATACACATGAACAGTGGAGCAGTATATTACTATGTTCTGCTCCGCAAATAACAATAAAACTGTCGATGTCATAAACAATACCGTAGTTTAAGACAACGAATGTTAATGGCATCATTGAAAAAACCGCTTTGTTATCTCGAAATTCGCTTTTGGCAAAAAACAATTGGACAAAAATTGCAGATCAGTGCACGACGTGAAGGCGACCTCGCTGGGCGTGGAACATTCTCGATTCAAGGCCGAAATCGATTTTGACGGCCGGGCGATCACGAGGTCCTATCTGAACGACACGTGCAATCTACCCGCACTCCTTCAGGTACTGTAGTATTACTGTCCATATAGTTATCATAGTATTATTATATCTCAAACGTATTGTATGTTTCTTCAAAATACAGAAATTGTATTCAAATACCTTTTGTGGGAAATGCGATATTTCCTTTGTATAGTATTTTTGATATGGATGCCATTTACGTTATTTATATATGTTATTTATGCACAAACGTATTACGTTTCTTAAGGGTACATAGATTATGTTCATGTACCTGATTATGCAGCCGCTGCAAAAATACATCATGTTTTATGTTGCACGGACTGCTTGTATGCGCTCGTTGGTTTATCGCATAATGGGCCTTCTGGTGTTTCTTTTTATTCATATATCCAAGGCATTTGGTCATAAGGCAAATTCGGGACAAATTATTGCTTACAATTGGACAAGAGAACAAATTATTGCTTACAATTGTTCAATCCCCCATGTCCTATTAGCGCTAATAGGACATGTGGGATTGAAGTTTCGTCTTGTCCAATTGTAAGCAATAATTTGTCCCGAAATTGCCAATTCAAAAAAGTTCTATTCGTTTCAGGAGACCAAGACGTTGAAGAACGAGGAGGAGCTGCAGGAATTCATGGAAACCCATGGAGAGAGAATAATCGACCGTATTGGTGATGAGATCGATCGAATCGAAAAGCAAATAACTAAAAAGTATCCGGACATCCGACACGTCGATCTGGAGGCGCTCTAGCGAACTCGTATGTCGCGGCTGCGCCCCGGACAGACCATGGATTCCCCGTTGTACACGTGTGAAAGTGCTTTGTGGGTTGTTTTGCTTTTTGATACTAGTATTCGTAGCTGAGGTTGTGTAAGTAATGTAATATGGTAGCGCGGTATATAAATAGCTGTATATTGCTTTAGATAAGGATTTGTTTGTAGTAATAATAGTAGTAAGTAGGTAATGAACGTACGCTATGCTTTTGCGATATTTTGTCAAAGAAAATTAGAAAAATTACAAACAGACATTGGAAGGTCTTCTAAATCGTTTGTTCGTAGGTCTTTTTTGCTGTTCGTACTTGTATGCAATCTTCTATGATATTTCTACTTTCCTCATAGAGTTGGATAGAGTTATCTGTCTTATCCTGCCTATTTATTATTCACTTATCTGTGTGCCTACCAGGTTTCTAGCACATTCGTTGCCCTCTGCAGACTACCGTACACCCATTGTAATACCGGTCACCTCGCGCTATTCTCTTTACCGGTTACTGTAATTAGAGAGTATTTGTCGTCTTGATAAAGCTTTTCGCGCCTAGTTTGAGTCGGAATTTTTGGGTGCATGGGTGGGTGTGTGTGTTGTGTCTTGTCCTCATTGCCAGCATGCTTTTTCTCACCTTTGTTGGGCTTTCCGTTTCCCTAACCATCGAGAACTTATGTTGCTTCAAATTCACTGAACTTTTAAGACAAATTACAATTAGGATTGCTTTTGCCACGAGGATTACTTTCACAACGGCTATGCATAAAAATTGTTAGTGTCTAACATTCTACGATCTGGAGGCGCTCTAGCGAACTCGTGCGTTGCGGCTAAGCCGCGGTTAGACGGTGGATTCCCCCGTGCGTTTTTGGTTTACTTGTATGTAAAGAAATTGTTATTAGTCATAGAAGTAAGTTGACTAACCTCACCGTTACACGTTGTTTCTCACACAGCCAGTGGAGTCGTATTCGTTTGATCACTCGTCCCGGCCTTTTTCCTCTTGTCTCTCTCGAATTGATACATTTTTACTTTGCGAGTGACCCATTTGACGAATCTGGAAAATATCGTAGTTTCTGGAAGATTCTACGAGTTATTGAAAGGTACAATAACTTTTACACCCGCTTAAAACCTCGATGTTCATTGTGTTCCCCTAACATTGGCTTCCTCGTGCAGCTGTAAACATAACTGCTAACATAAACTACAGTAAAGGGTTGTAAAATTTTGGGCAATATGTGCCTGAAAAACCATACACCACAGAAAGAAATTCAAAATGAAAATAAGACGAAACAGAAGCAGAACGTGGTCCGGGCGGCTTCTATTGCAGTAGCGAAAGATTGGCCGAGCCATATTTTACACCGTTTCATCTATGTATCAAATTGATGTTATACGTCAGCTTGACCATTTGTTCAGCAATTGGTCATTACCGTTGGACGGTAATTCTATGGCTCTAGACTCACAAAAAAATAATCGGCCCGATATTCAATCAAAGCATGTATCAGCTTTTCTTTGTTTTTGTGGGCAACAATGTAGAGTAAATGATAGCCCGATATCGTGCAGATAAGTCCATTTCTCCCGATATCGGGCCGATTGTTTTTTTTTGTGAGGAAGTCGTCCGGGTCACCCTCCTCCTTTCTCCTTTGTTAACGCCAATGTCAATGAAATTGCAATACAATATACAATATAATACAATACAAAAAGCCAGACATACGATCGTATAGTGATGACGAAGAAGAAAAGAATGAGTACGATGGCCGTCCCCACACCCACCATCGGATCGTACCGCGCATAGAAGTCCGCCTCGCTACGCGCTGGACGGTACTAGAAGAATATACAACCTTACAGTAAAGTAAAAGTAATATTATACAAATGAAATTAAACGAATTAAAGAAGGTCGGAAACCGTCATTTCATTCATGAAAATCTGTTCATAACGAATGTTTTATGGACCCGCCGTGTTCAAGGAATTATTCGGTAAGCTGACGGTTCCCGGCCTCCATTTAAGCTATATACATATGAGCTGTATTGAAAGAAGAAGAATGCGTTGCTTTGCAATTGGAATTGCGAAGTCGCCAGATTGATGCGGCAGTAAATGCACAAGGTGTTATGGTGTGTTGGCATGACAGTTGAATTGAGGCTTTGAAAGCTAGTAATTGCTTACAATTAGCGATAATTGATAACCTTTTTTTCTGTTTTGGAAGTTTAAAGTAGTTATATCGAATTATTGTTAGAAGGTGTGATTCCTAGAAATGAACACGAACCTCCATGAAGTCCCTTTTTTCGCCGCAGGCTGGCAAACAACTACGAGGCGTGGACATTGTGGAAGCTGAAAGAGAACTGGATTAAGTTGGTGTTTTACAAAACATCAAAGTATAAACGGCTTGTTATTCCTATAAATAGAGTTTCTTATGAGTAATGAGAAAATAACATGAACAATCTATATCTAACAATTACCTCACATACAATGCAAATTTATGATATTCACTCGGAGTAAAGGCATAGCAACACCATATTATATGGCTGCTCGGGCTCGTAGCTCATTGTTTAGAACCCTTGTATTTATTGTCCCTGATGCAATACTATAATACTATGGTATTGGGTGGTCTTCTGCATAGTTATTCCTCATTTTCTATCGTTTCTCGTGCTTTCCAACTGTCTTTTCGGCTTTTATGGCCCCTGTGATGCTATCAATGTGCCGGTGATAAGGCCAGAAGCTGGTGTGGATCTTTCCCCCGCTTGTATGGTTGACAATTAGTTGCTTATTAGCAGCGCTTTTGATAACATCTTCTTCACTTTTTCCTTTTTCCTACACTTATAGGTTATAACTTAGTTACCAAAATCACTTTCCTATCAATAATCTTGTAAAATAGTGTGTTAGTGTAAGATAATAAATGTCTACCGCTAGTTTTATTTTAATATTTTGAACACGTTAGCTTTATGGGTAGGTATAATTGTAAGCACTACATATCTAACGGTCTTCAAGAGTATTGCTATACAAATGGCCGATGGTTTTATTGGTTGTATCTCAAATACTAACAATAAGTACTAGTCTTGCAGTTTTGCCTACGTTATTTTTATGGCTAACAAACTTTGTCACTAACCTGTACATACTCATTTACTTACAATAGTCGATACGATAATTGTTAGTCATTTTACTTTTGGGTACCTTATATGATAGTTTGTGATTTACTTTTTGGATACCCTATATTGTTGTTTGTGATTAGCATATACCGTACCTTATATTGTAGTGTTCATCTGTCTCCGATGGGATCCGGCAGTTCTGCTCTGCCCGACGGCGAATTGGACCGACTCAGCATCGAGAGCGGCCGTGAGTCAGCATTCTGGCATCTGCAAGATATTGGGTTCACCTGTTATTTGGTTCTTTGAACACATCAATCGCGCTTCGATATCGAATATTTCACGAATGTTCTGTTAGAATAGCGTTGTACAAGTAAATACAGTGTGCGCAGCAGATATGTTTCGCCAACATTAGCTTCATAGTGGGCGTGAACACGTTTTCCTTGTGTAGCTGTATGGATGCCAACATACTATGACAATGTTTTTGATTGAAACCCGTAGATTACGGGAAGCATGGCCTACACAACTTTATACATTGTCATGTAGCGCACACTGACTCTGTATAATTGTGAGTTCACGGTAAAATGACGATGTAGCATGTGCCTAGAATAGACAGAAGATAACAAGTAGGAAAACGGTGATAACGAAGAAGCAATTAGCGGAGTGTCGCATTTGCTCTCACTATTCTGTTGGGCTAACAAGGACAATATGACATACCAATCTGCTTTTTTGACAGTTCCGCTTATCTGTAGGAATACTTCTTGTTGGCAACAGAAATATATATATATGCAAAACACGACGCTTCAACGATGTAGCAAAAACAAAGTGATCGACAAAGATGTAGAACAAATGAAGCTTTACTTATACAGTATTCCATTATTTACAGTTTCGAAGAAAGGGATCCTCACACTGTACAAGCGATTCGTCGAATTGGCAAAGCACAGGTAAGAGAATTTGCCAGCCGGGAGCATCGTTCCGACCATAGCTCAGTTGGTAGAGCGGAGGACTGTAGAGTCAGCAGCTATCCTTAGGTCACTGGTTCGAATCCGGTTGGTCGGACTTGTTTTGCTACTTTCGTAGGGAACTCTTCTTTGTTTTTTTTCAAAAATTTGTTATTATTTGTTACTAACGTTTAGGGAACGCGATACGAACCAGCTGTTTATGACGAAGCAAGACTTTCTCGACATTCAAGAACTGCATGTGAATCCGCTTGGAATACGGCTGATCGACGCTTTCTTTGCCGATGCTGAGTTAGTTTGGGTTACTTGTTATTCCATATCACAGCATGTTATCTCTTCCGGCCTACCTAATTTGCATACGACAACAATAGACTTACTTGCTATAGCAGAGTGGTATTCAAATTTGAGACCACTGGAAGTTGCACTGTCTTATTGTTATAATAGAATTATGTGATCTATCACGAATTAGGCGGGATGCGGTGTGGTGTGCTCCAGGACGATTCTATAAATTCCCAAGCCATAACTTGTACCTTAAACTAAATAGTAACTGTATTTTGCCATGCATCTCAAGGTATTCTTGATTTAGGACCGAAAACCAAAATTTATGTCGATTAGTTGATTACTAACAGAAATATGAGCTTGTGCCCCTACTTGCATGAGACAGACATGAGTCATACAATTTTTGGCGATTGAAAATATTAAAAATTAGACGCACAGCATTCTTACAATTAGACTTTGAAGAAGACATCCACATTATGGCATACACACGTCTAAGGAATACAATTGTCATAGTAAAGCTAAAAGTAAAACATGTTGTCAAGAAATATTTGTGACCAGCGAAATGCTACCAAGCTATGGGGAAAATAGAGAAATGGCAGGCGAATACCATAAAACAGAAAAACGTGATTTGTGCGTGGATATCATATTAACTGGTGATGATGTGGGGGGGAGAAGCTGAAATCATCGAGGGGGATACGATTACGAAGATGAAATCAGAATCGAACTGCGGATAATCTTAGCCAAGGTGATGAAAAACGCGGATTAGAGGGAAGGTGTGGAGGGGGTGGAGCACCTTTATCACCCTTTATCCTGCCTCATTCTTGAATTATATGCAAATGTTACATTGTAAATACTTGTATGCGTCCAAATGTATCTTTTGTACAAAGGCACTAAACTTTGGTGAAACGGGTATTGGTAACCAACAGTTGAATAAACACAATAGCAGAGGAGTACGGTAATCTGTAGGATCTGGGGGTTTGTGAAAAGGGGAATATGAAGCATATATCGGCAATAGTGATGGAGGGATTGGAGAAAAGGTGGAAAAGGACATTTCGTTTCGGACATTTCAGTTGAAATTGTTATGGTTAATGTCCACGCTATATTATTTTTTCCCTAGGTAGGTTTTCACAGTGCAATGCAGAGAACAAAGACAACTATGGAAAACGTGATAACTGTGTCTTTTAGGAAGTACTGCAGCCATAGATTTGGGGTGCAACAGGACTTATTGTGAGCAAATGGCCAAGCTGATGTATAACATCGATTTGATACATAGATGAAACGGTGCAAAATATGGCTCGGCCAACATACTATCCACAATGTGACCAATGACAGTCATTTAAACATCCTGCGACATGTTTCTATGGAAATTTGGACCTCCTAGAGTGGTTCCAGTGCAAAATTTTCGACATCCTGTACGTCAGTCACAAGTTGGGAATATGTCTGTCGGCCAATCTTTTACAATGTTCATTGCCGGAATCACTGTGACGGATACGACACAACCCCATAATGCGTACGATGTCATAAATTGCTACTTGTACATAACAATTACTTGCGAAATGGGAAATGCATGTTGTTATGTTCTTTCGCGGTGGGATTATGTCGTTTTCTAGAATTATCTGGGAACCGGAAAAAGTCATCATCCTTGTAGAAGAAAATACCTTGTAGAGCTTGTAGGTTATGCAACTCTCAAGTAAAGAATGTCAGCAATAAAAAGATTATATTGATCTAACTTATCCTGGAACGGATATTACTTTGTGTAGAAATAAAAGAGCTGTTATTTGCAAGATAGACACGAACACTCATGCAAGACTGTAACAAAGGCACACGCGAGGGTGGACACTAGCGATAGCTGACAACAACAAATCAACGGGAAGAAAGAATAACAAGTCGTGATAAACAATGTGATATCAGCATTCCGAGATATACTAGTATACGAAAAGCAAACGATGCGGTTTTTGGCAAGGTTTCGCAGTTTATGCGTATAATCCAGTTGCTAACATGCAGCAACGCTATAGATAAGGAAGGGGGCTAACGCTTATATATGGAGCGGGTACCTTTTTTGGAGTACCTGAACATCACCCTTGGGTTTTACCAGAAGCTCGAACAATATCAAAATTCGTTCTAGGAAACTAATTACAGTTATTATACAACTGAGATAAACAAGTCTAACAATATGTACAGTGCTTCATAAGGCATTGCTATTAAACATTGAAAAAAATGCATTGTTCGTCACGTTTGCTGCTTTTTAAATGGCCGACATAGCCCGGACTTGGCGAATTCCCACGGGACTTTGGGTGGGATTTTGCCCGGAGGGAAAACGACATGACGAGTGAATACAGAAAAGGACAGAAAGAAGGAGGAACAATGTCAACTTGTGTCTGAACGGGAGCAAAATAGAGAATGTGTATATTTTCTTATTGTTAGAATTCAAAATTACCGGTATTATTGTATTTGTTCTTGCAATTAGTATAGAATATGTTGTGCACGCGATGAATGCAAGTAATCGCAGGGCAGTACGTATTATAAATAAATTCTAACAATAAGAAATATGATGATTATGTAACA
>JACMIJ010001315.1:0-12872 GCA_014805365.1 Koerneria luziae
GTCCACTTTTGAAAGAAGAACCAAGAAAAGCAGCATAAGTGCAAGAAGGATGCAACAAGACAGTTTTGTGCAGGCGAATAGGTTGGAAATGGCATTTTTTCAACAACAGTAGTATTACTATTCTTAAACTGTACAATAATAACAACAAAACAGTGGTGACAAGAACGGACGCCTTCTTTCAGCAGAAAATTTGGCACATTGCCAACAAAACATCTACCGTGTGTGCGGTAGAGAAAAAAAGATAAGGCTCTCGCTCTAGGACCACGATAAGAGAGACCTTTTTTGTGGGTTTCGAACTTTAGATCTACTTCAGCAAAAAAAAAAACAGTTGTTTGCTTTACACTTCGACTCAAATGACAATAGAAACAGGTAAACCCCATTTGCGCCAACTGTCGTTGTCCGCCCTAACAATAAGAACACATATTTTTCCCAATATTTTTATGTCATTCCTTCTAAGGGCTATGGTCACTAGAATGCACCAAGAATTTGAGGCTTGTAGAAACCCAAGTGGAGCTACCATTGCAATATTTGACTCCGATATGTCCGAACATATGTTTTGTAAGCGTATTAAAGTTTTTTCACAATTCAGGACAGGTTCGCAAGCTTCTGAAATGATATTGGTTTGTGAAAATTTGAATACTTTGGCAAATATGGGTTATTGGCAAGAAACCTAACAATAAGATGCCGTTATAAATCGACAGTCTCTCTTAATCGCTCCCTCTACCACCCATACAGCAGTCGCCGGTGAGAGTGCAGACAGACATACAGTCGCACCTCTCTCACCTTGGGTTGAGAGATGCGGAACAGTTCAAAACACCTGCGACCGCAACAAGCGATGCTCTTCCACACGGGACCGTAATTCCTACTGCAAAATCTCCAATCGATAGCTTGCTTTCCCGAAACGCTGTACCTGACAATAAGACAGCATAGTATTGGCATATCTGACTCCGTTCTGTACAAATATCCGACTGTCACTATACATTCAATTTTGTAAGCGTACATAAACTTTTCATAGTTCATTGCTGTTCACAAGCTTGTAAGACGGCGTACAGTTGTGAAAATTAGAACTCTACCAAATTTGGTTAGTTGGAAAAACCTAACAATAAGATATGCCTACACAGTGACAGTCGGATATTTGTACAGAACGGAGTCAAGTATGGTAATAGTAATATCAGTAACGTGTGATCATGGCACTCAATATCAACGTGTCATTCTGTGCCACTTTCATATCGAACTCTTACCATATTTTACAATTACCAATAATACATATGACCTGCTTCATTAGCCCAACTATTGTCACTAAATGTGCCACGCAAGCTTTTCAGTATACAACGAAACACAAAATTTGCGACAATTTGCACATGCCCGTTGCACGAAGATGTACACAATTGCAATTCATGCAAATGAAGCGCATAACCGGGTGGTATATGTTGCAACGTGCGCATGCACAGTGTGAGGAAGAAAGCAATGCAGGCGCAAGACGCCAACTGTGGTCTCAATTCCGACTTAGGTAACGGGATTTTAGTAGTTTTTGGGAGCGCTCGCCTTCTGGGCGAGCGCAACCATATTCACAAAAAAGAGTAGGCCTCCGTTTCGAGGGTTTATTTAGCGTCACCAAGAATAAGAATGGCGGAGAGCGCTGTTAAAGAAGGAGTAGTCTCACTTTTTCATTTTGCCGGCAGTCATATGTTTGCTGTGAAACACTAATACATAGGGCATAGTCACGTGTTATTTTGTGATGATTTTGCTTGTTTTTCGGTATTTCAAACGTCATAAAACTCCCAGTTGACATTTATGTCACTAAAGAAGCTACAGAAGTGCTTACAACACTCACAGTGAGCTATGGCTAACGGGGACATAGTATTTTAAAAAAAATGAGTTTACATCTTCTTTAAGCGATAGTTTGTGTTATTGCTTACATGATTCATAGAACAATCTTGATTGTAACTTTTATCGAGAATACACGTAAAATGTAACAAACGCAGCATACAAAAGGAACAGGAGGTGAGTGAATCATTGTTGATATGGCAGGACTCTCTGATTTTTTGATATTGTTGAAACGGAATCTTTCTGTATCTTCACCATATGTAGTCAGGAAAACATTGTTGGCAACTAGTTGAGGTATTGAGGTATTGGCAAGGCAATCAAAACGTTTCAGAAGCATTTCAAAATTACTTCTATGTATACATATGCGAATACAACAAAGATACAGATTGTTACAAAACGATACTTTACCTTACAATTAGTAAAGTGCAATACATGAAATACAAGAGAAACGCAATACGGGACGCCCCGCATGATTTGGGAGCCTTGATTCGGGAGTACTGTATCCTACAGTACTTTACGGCGCAGTGTAGACAGCAGCTCTTCGGCCACGTGAGATCTCCGAGTCGATGTTTCCACCGTTGTTCCAATTCTAAACCGTAATTCGTCATCATGGATTATTCACAGACTTCTGTCGTATGAGCTACTGTAGCCAGGCGGGACGCCATCCTACAGTACCTCATTTGCATACGATCACATAGGTTGCACTTGTTATGACGAAGGTATATGCAAATTGAGTCTGAAGGGAGTGGTACTCGCAGCCTGTACCTCATTTGAGAATGTACCTAATTTATTTATGAACACAAAGAGGTTAAAGAGTAATCGGTCTGGCGAAAAGGTGGGCACTCCGGACTTCAATGCCCCACAGCGGCTCGGCTCCCCTCGGTTACCGCCCCCGCAGGCTATAAGGCCTTGATTCGGGAGTACTTTACTTTACTTTTACAAAGAGGTTAGAAGAGAGAACAAATAAGTAGATATGCAAATTTTAGGCTGGCGGTTAGTGATCAGTGTAATTTTGATTGTCATTTGGCCTATGAAAAGCTACTGACAATAAGATGAGTAACATAAGATGCAAGAACGCCTTACCCGCACCATTGCTGCTGCTTCGCCGGTAGAAGGACCGCCTGAAAAATTAAATTGTGTTCACGTTGCAAGTTTTAAGACTAATAAGACAGTTGCAGTTTTGTTAAATAATAGTTTTATTTATATTAGTAATGTTTCCTTTGTAATGTTCTAAACGCTTGCAGTCGCTGTCCTATGTCTTTGTTCTAAAAACAAGTGTATTGCTAACAATAAGAAAAAGTGACTGGTGCAATTGAAAGCTGTTAATGGTCTTTCACAAGAGTACGCTTGTGTAGTATCATTTATCCCGAAAATAGGGTAAACGAAAAAATGGCAAAAAATACTGGTCTGACCAGATTTATCACTGGACCAACCGCCATTAGAGTTTCCGCCACTGGTTCCGGTATGCCAACCTCCGCCTCCGTTGTTATTGTTATTGCTACCGCTATCTAAAAGTTTCCGTCAATGCATTAAAATTGAAAAGGTGATTATTGAATAATAATGTTTAATAAGAATAAATACATATTTGTTAGGAATTAGAGCGACTTGTATGTCGCTTATTTTAATCGTATTAGGCTCACGAAAATGCAAAATACATCGTTCCGATAGCAACAAAGGAATACATGTTCTCGCTAATAGTCAACAACTGTTTTTGAATACGCAAATGAACGTTTCATTGCGAACGATTGACTAAGCACAGCAATTTTGCATACCTGACGTATCGGACAATTTCGTGAGTACTATAAATAGGTTGATGATCACAAGGCATCAACCCTAACAATAAGACAATGACATGGGTTTCTAGGTCTTACAACGAAACACAACATATTGCTTCCACATGTCTATAGTGGCAAATAGTGAAGCGAAGATCTTACCGGAACCCCATCCGCCACCGCTGCTGCCGCCTCCACTGTTTCCGCTACTTCCTCCTCCTGCAATTCGTTATTTTCTGGTGCTAATTGTAAGATTGTACTTTGTGAACTCCGGCTTGGCTTTGAATCCCGTTTGCTTAGTTAATATAGTTAAGAATATGTTCTCTGGAACTCCACCTTTCTTACATGGAATGAGGACCATGGTGGACTCAAAATTTGTGCCCAAAAGTACCCAACAGTGAGATGAATGCTCAAGAAACTTTCGGTAATGAAGATATACATATTTGGGTTGCCCATTGCATATGGCTAGTTGGTAAAAATGCTTGTTAAGCTTCGTTCCTATAGGATAGTTGATATAGTTACAATATAAAACATACTATACTACTATACTCAATATGCTGACAAGCTGTTTTTGCTTCAAAAGTTAAGCTGACATAAACGTCATACTTCAAACCACACTCTAGCGAACCAAAAAACAATTACACTTACCGGATCCCCAACCGCCTCCGCTGCTACCTCCACCGCTGTTGCCACCCCATCCGCCACTGCTTCCACCACTGAAATGTGCAAAAAAAGGTTCGTTGGAGGCATGGGGAATCGAACCCCAGACCTCGCGCATGCGAAGCGCGCGCTCTACCCCTGAGCTATGCCCCCACACATCTGGCTCCCTGTGTGTGCATCTTTTGTGTTGATTGTATCGGAAAGTGGTTGGAGTTTGGAATTGCGAGATTTCGAAATACAACGCAAAGGTGATGTTGAATACACACAGCTGTATTGAACTGATAACAGTGTTCGGCATAACAGCAAGATACAAGATAAACAGAACAACGGAATTCGTACAAAGCACGGTTCAATCATTACTGTTGTGGTTACCGCATAACATTATTTAAAAACATCATAACGGTAAATATATACAGCAAAAAGTATACGAGAGGCACCCAATGTATACAAAACCGGTAACATGAAATAATGGCTAATGACAGAACATATTCAAATGACTAATGAAAGACTGGTATTGAGGTGGAAATGCATGGCACTAACAATAAGCACAATGAAAAGGAGAGACCTAACAATGAGTTCAGCTGGTAACTTTCTTCCACTACAGAAGTAATCCCAGAAAAATGTTACTTCATAGTATGGCATCACATATTTTACCTAACTGTCACGAAAATTATAACTGGAATTGAGTGTGCACTAACAATAAGATTGCTCAATTATGCACAACACAAAACAGATCCTGAACTGACACCAGGGTTCACGAAACTATTACTGACCATATCAATAACTGCTATTATGTACTAATTATATCTAAGATGCAAAAATACGGGTGTTCGAGTGTACGAATGTACTACCATACAGCGTTTTACAGTTTTACATCCAGTTATTTCTTTTGCACATTCAGACAAAGAGCTATTTGAAAGAACAAAGATGTTATGAACATTTCCAAAATGGCGTGAAAACAACAAATTCAAACCGCTGTAAGCTTCGCTACCATTTTCGAACCACTTGCAATATCACACAGATCGTCTCATCATGTTATTCCTGGCCTCCTGCTTGTACTCCTCCGCCTTTCGTTTCGCCCGTTCGGCGTTCTCTTCAATCGAGCGCCGGACTTCCGCCCGTTTCCGGGCGGTTTCTTCCTTGTGCTGTTCCAGCTTCTCCTTTACCTCGCGTTTCCGTTCTTCGGCTTTTCGGATCGCCTAAGAACGATTAGCTTACAATAAGGCGGTAAATGACTGGACCCCTTATGATCTTTTTGCATCTTTCAAAACTGAATTAAATAATTTGATTTTTTGTAAGTATACAAACGTGCTCAATGGTATAACTCACAGTCAGTTTTTTTTTTTGAAAATGCAAAAATTCATAGTGTCCAGGAACTCATCGTCAGACCTAATATGTCAAAAGCAAAGGCAAACGAGAGGGTATCTAACAATAAGAATCCTCAGGAAAGCATTAGAACTGTATAGCTCAAGGCGAAGCATTAGTTAGTGCTGAGCAAAAAGTGAATATCAGTGCTTCCAAATCATACCTCATGACGGATTTCTTCTAACTTTGCATAATGTTCGGCAATCTTCCGCTTGTGCTACAACTTTTGCGTTGCATGACAGACATGAATGCATACTAGTGGTATTCGATGAGTTTCTACGTGGTGATAAGAAGAAAAAATACAATAGCTCTTCCAGAATCACATTTTATTACTATTACAGTACCCACTTAATATCCACACTGCGATCAATCAGAATTACTTCAACATCTTGTGAAATGTTTCTATGAAAATGTGGACCACTGGAGTGTTTCTAGTACAAACGTTTTGACGTCCTATTAGTCATAAGTCATAAGATAAAAAAAGATGTCTGCCCGTACGTCTTAGTCACAAGTATCCAAAATACTAACAACAAGTAGCACTACTACCTTTTACTATTCAAGTTTATCTTACATGTCAATTTGGTTGAAACGCTCGTTTAACTTTCGTTTTTTTACAAATGTGCCCGTACCTCTTTCCTCTTCTCATCAACCTCTCGAAGATGTTCGGCCGCTTTTTCGCGAACTCTTTGCGTGTACTCTTCGGCCTTCTTCACAGCCTGAAACTTGTGCCGGTGCTCAAGCTGATGGTGAAGAAAGTGCAGCAGAATTGAAAAGTATGGAATTAGAGTGTTTTGAACTCTCTCGATTTTGTGTACTCTCTCATCGGTTAGAGGAATACTGTCTGATCTACAAGTGTGTACGTAGAATCTAGAGAGATCTCAACATTTCAATTCCACGTCTCTTATATGTAAATATGTATGCTTACAGTGACAAATGTACTTCATGATAAAAAAGCTTAAAGGAGGCCAGAAACCGTGAATCCTCGGAGGCAAAAACCGCCATTTCCTTATATGGTTGCCTCCCTCACAGAAGTTGCGGGTCTCTGATACACGCAGTTTTGTTAGCACAAAACAACGGTTTCTGGCCTCCTTTAAAAAGTTGAAAAAACGCTTTCCAAAGATCTCTCACCTCCTTGTTCCTCTGCGCGATTTCGTTCAAGTGTCGTTCCACCTTCTCCTTCTGCTCCCCTCTGAGATTCTCCAGGTACTTTCTGTTCTCCTCCTTCTTGGCATCCGAATACTTCCTGGATATATCCGAAGAGGCGTAGGAGCTCTTCCTCGAGTCTTCCTTGGCGGAGGAACAATGGCTGTCCCGGCGCCAGTCCACGCCGCCACGTAGGCGCGGCGGCCCCAGTGGAGGAGCATAGCCCGCCCAAACGGCGCCCGAGTACAAGTACTCGCCGATCTTCGCCCAGAACAACTGCATGTACGAGGGTTTTCGCGGCTTCTTCGATGGACAGACGAGTGCCGTTGAGTGCTTTGAATGGGATCCGGGATCGAGAGTCCGAGTCGAGATCGCGGTGTCGTCAGGGGGGCCTTCCACGTACTCAGCGACAGCGGAGAGGAAGAGAGCTGCGGAGCTGTAGAGTTAAAGAGTCAGGTTGAAGAAGAGTCAGGTTGGTAAGAGTCAACACTAATTGTATGTGACCGCACACGGTTTGGAGAAAAGTAAGTTGGAAAAAAACAACCATTGAATTTAATCATCACTAATTGTAAGACAAAACGTTAGCCACAGGAGTACTATACATGCAATGGAAATAAAAGGAACAAGGGGACCACAAACACAACAAACGCTATCGTTCAACAATAAGAATGAGCTTTGGTCAACTCATGAGCCCAGCCTCGGAGGGTGGGGAGTGAGTTATTATTAGCGAAACCATGTGTGATTGGCTTCATAGTGCCTTCATCATTTTCACTTGAGGATAGAAGTGTTGACAAATGGAATTGCTGTTGATGCGCATTGATGTTGCCAAGAATGAACTCTATTTGATCGAATCAGTCACACACAGGATAAGGAATCACAAGTAAGGCAAACAACATATTATTAGCAGCGAACAACTTTCACATGTAAATGCTAAACGTGTTGTCATAGCCGTAACGCACCAGCTTATTATCATAAATGTAACAACCAACTCATTGTAATAACTGTGACTAGATATATAGCTGTGGTATTATGAAACCAATTGTCATAGCTGTAATACTGCCAAGACGATAATTTGATTGTAACATTACCATTACCGTGCAAATCATAAGTATTCAACAACACAGAAATGATAGGTCATACGGTCATTGACCAACAACACATCACGAATGATAGAAGATGGTGAGCATAGTTACAACACGCGAATACACACGTGCTGCTGACCAACCATATGGCTTCAAAAAAGTGACAAACGAACAAAAATTGTCGTGCTATGCTTATTGATATATCAAGCTTACACTGTGTTCGTTTCACAACGTTTTAAGGTTGCTCACTAACTGCCGGTCAGAAATTTGCATACCTCTTTATTCTTTTTTTCCAAATATCTTTGTATTCGTATGCAAATTTGGCCCATTCAACCGGCAATGTTGAAATGCTGTTTTTTTGTACTTGGATTGTGAAAAGCGTGCAACATATGAGAAGTCATACAGAACAATATATGAGAAGAGTGAAACACACCATTTATGGGATTGCTCAATACATGCAGCACATCACACGCACACTTTCAACGGTAAAAAGTATCCGTACTATTGGCATATCTGACTCCGCGTTCTGTACAGATATCCGACTGTCGTCTTATGTTTAATTTTGTAAACGTGTTCAAGTTCTTCACAGTTCGTAGCGGGTTCGCATGCTTGTGAAATGGCATAGGTTTGCTAAAAGTTTGAAAATGTCTGCTTCTTTGTGTAATTCGAAATAAGCCTAACAATAAGATTTGATCATACAGCGATAGTCGGACATTTGTAACGGAGTCTGGAATACCAATAGTAAGAGATAATCAATCGTACATGCCGTTTTTCTCCATCACATTTTGTATAACCACTTTCCGTTACCATCAACACACTGTTACTGTTGTCGTGCACTTCACACCATTTATTATTTATTGTTGTGTATTACACCATTCATGCATTATATGTTACTATTAGGATGGTATATTGCATTCTTTCAATTAGATCGCTTTCTTATTAATGTTGTAAGCTTTATCATTCCCGAAAGGAATAATAAGGCTTTTGCCTGCCAAACATGTTTTGTAAGCCTAGCTAGCAAGTTGCGTTGGAAAATGAACGATACAATGTTATGATATTTGTACTGTATGTTTTTGTGGACTTCGTGACATACCTGGGATTTGAACCGATGTTACATCTGTCCGTGGAGCAGCAGCACAGGCTGACCGGTACACCTTGGAAGGTGGTCGAGATGCAACGATCTTGCGCCAGCTAAACAATATTACTATTATTTTTAAACATTTTTTAACCCTTCACAAAATCTATTAGAATAAAAAAAGTAATGTTCTCCAGTATCAAAGGATTTCGCCTGCGCGGGAGTCCTAACAATAAGAGGATCAAGTCGTTGTGAGTTTTAAAGGAGGCCTGAAACCGTTGTTTTGTGTTAGCAGAACTGTATGTATAAGAGATCCGCAACTTCTCTGAGCGGGCCAATTATATAAGGAAATGATACATTTTGCCTCGAAACATTCACGGTTTCCGGCCCCCTTTAAGAAACTGTTACTACCAATTGCTTACTTCGGAGGGATGACACTTCGGTTGTGTAGGGACGTTGGCTATTGCTATTAGACTAATGGTTAGCTCTTTTGGTAATAAACCACAGTTATGAACTTCTAACAATATTCAGTTGTCAAAAAACACCATTTGAAGGCTACTCTACGACGATTGAATAAACTAACAATAAAAAAGAATACGATTTCTCAGAGGAAATGAGCTTCAATAGTGTTGGAGTAGCACGCAAGCTTTTTCCGTTGACTAACAATAAGCTGTCCGCAGCGGGAAGCGCGAGGTCAGCTTTTGCAATAAATGTGAGTGAAGTGGCCAAAACCTCTTTGACCCTCCTCTCTTGTTGTTTTTCGCACGAAAGACCTCTACTAATCCTCGAAATGGCCTCACACTAATAATAGAAGGTGGATGGAAATCGTATAGAACTGCGTTATTGTATATGAAAATGACACAATAATTTTAAAAAAAGAATTACATATTATTATGTATTTGTTAGAAGGCTGTAAAGCATGATAGGAGAAACAAGATGTCTCATGAACGTTGGTAAATCTCTCGAATTAACACCTGGACAACTAGTAACCCTATAAAGTAAACCTATTGAAGTCAATTGTGGTTCTTTATAACTAGCATGCATATTGTTAGGACTTCCTAGCAAGCCGCACTTCAAGAGAACTATTACTTTTACTTTTCAAAACACAATATCAAAGTTCAATCGTCTAAAGTTATAATACCAAATAAACACCAATCAAGTGAGAGCATAATAAAAGTAAGGTTCGCATGTACGCATAATATTTACGTATGTATTTTAAGCACTCAGGGAAAACATGCCTGAATATTTGAGTGTTTTAAACACTCAAGCACTATTGAGGGTTATTTGAGGCTTATTTTTCTTTGGATATATATACTTTGTATTTGTAACAACTTACGAAACAGCGGAAAGTGGAGCAACCGCCCTTCACAGCATCCACAATGAAAGCGACATTGGCGGTCATGTTATAGCAGTAGTCCTTCCAGCCGGTGCATGTTGTCGTGGTTGTGCCAACCGAACCACTCGCCAGTAATCGGTAGCCCTTAAGGACAATATTGGTAGAAAAATAGGAAAGAATGTGTACCCTCAACTTTAAAAAAACTTATAACTTACATTTTCCCCGTGCCACATTAGCCTGCTTTCGTGTATTCTGATCATTGCTCATAGAAAATAAACGTCAGTTTTGAGAGCTTATTCATTGTTCAGTGCTGTAGTGTTATAAAATTTCACTTTTGATCTAGATTTAACTTATTGTCAGCATGCTTAATGAGGGAAAGCATAATGAGACACCCAAACAACCTTCAGGTATATGCGAGAGAGACAAAAATAAAGGGTAAGAGTAATACAGGAACCTGACAATAAAGAAGAAGGAAAAACTGTTGTTTGAAGACTTTTAATATTTTCTAACAACAAGATAGAAAGCTCCGTTCTGCCCACTTCAATGGAAGTTTCCTGATGTGATTTTCACCTCAGCAATGCAAACATGAAATTGAATTCACAAATTGCGAACGAACGCTGCTTGTTGAAGATATTTCGTCGCAGGACTCAAGAACACGACAAACGCGATTAACCAAAGTACGTTTCTTATAATTAGGGTTACGTTGCTAGTATGAAATAACGTTATTAATACAAACTAAGCATAAATATTAGACAAAATTAACTTACGTCGTAGCACTCAAGGGCGGATGCAGCTGCTATAATAGCGGCAAGGACCGCAACGAGGGAACTACCCATCCTGAAGAAAATTAGAACAATAAATAACATACGCTACAATCTTACGACCAAAATGCAACGTACGAAATACCATGTATTTCAACGTCTATGTCTATTCAAACGGTTCTACTAACAACAAGAACGATACGAAAGAACGAACAAATGAAGACAAGTACGGAACGGCTGTCAAGAGTTGCCTGCTTACTATAGTATTATACAATGGTTGCTTCACCTAATTGTAAGTCGTCTTACACATGCAGTATCGCTATTACGGAACTACGGTTTTGGAGGTCCTTTAAACATTTCCCCAAGATGTACCTGACACATCAAAACCCCATTGACGAATTCACTCTGATTAAGTGTAATGATATGAATTCAAGTTATAATAACACCTGCATGATTATTGTGAACACAGCTGTAACTTTCAGATGACATAAAAGAGCCGATAAAGAACATAATAAGCACCCGCCAAGAACTTTTTGAGAAAGTGCCAGTACTCGATGAAAAGTCAGAGAGGTGAACCCATTCTGCTCTCGCCGACAACAAATCACATCATAGTTCCCTTCCCATCGACCGGGTCAACCATACTCGGCAAGAGCAGTCAATCAAAACGGTTCGATGACATTGGTTAAAGAAGGAGTGAACGCACTTTTTTCTTACTATGCCCGAGTCTTATGTTTGTTGTGAAACACGAATAAATAGGGCATAGTTACATGCTATTTTTTGACGATTTTCTGTCTTTCAAGCCTCATAAAACACCCAATTGGGATTAATATAACTAACCAAGCTACAGAAGTGTCAACAACACTTTGACCAAGCTATGGTTAACGGGGACATAGTACTTTAAAAAGTGAGTTTAGACCTTCTTTAACTACAAGTTTAACAAGGAAGTATAAGTAAATAATTGTTAAAAATTTCAAACGGTAGTATATAACGACACCCATCTTATTGTTATGAAGCGGCTTACTAGCTGATCGTGACACGTCATGTGGGGACAGTGGAGCTTCCGCCAATCCCAAATTTGCATATCCGATATGGAAAGTTATGGGAAGCAAAGCCTTTGTTATCGTATGAAAATCAAGTACTGTATACCGGCGGTAGCAATATACTGTGAGTTATCTTCAAATTATGATAGAAAACCGTGACTAAATAAAGACTTCTTCTGAAGCAGCAAAGACCAACTGTCGCTATACATTCAATTTTGTAAGCGTATTTAAACTTTTTATAGTTCATTGCAGGTTCACAAGCTTGTAAGGCGGCATACGGTTGTGAAAAATCTTGATACTATACCAAATTTGAGTGATTGGAAAGAAGCCTAACAATAAGATTTAACATAACGGAGTCAAGAATGCCAATAGTATGACAATGATCATCGGTGAGTACAAGTATGAGTCATCAACGTAACCGTCATTATCGGAACAAAATAACATGAGTACGCATGGATTACTCAGTGTCAATCGAACAGTTATTATGGAACCGGATGGTGTTGATACACAGTATGGTGTATTGGTGTAGAGAACACAAGGATTGATTGTACATATGCAAAGTGAGTGTCAAACGTGTATCACATAATGATATGTTAGATATTAGGTTGGTGCATAAGTCTTGTAGTACTTTTTAAATATTATGTATCTCTTTTCTTCGCGGAAATTCAAAGTCCCCGTGCAGGCCTCTAGTAGAGAAGTGTATGAACTTGCAAATGCACAAGTAGATTGGTTCAACTTCGCCCATTCCCTCAAGTATGAATCATCCGTACCGGCCAGTCACTGCGCACCTCCGCCACTGCCTCCTTTTCTA
>JACMIJ010001316.1:0-12872 GCA_014805365.1 Koerneria luziae
TCAACGATACCGTCTTCTGTGAGGCGCCAGATTGCCCGGCGTATTTGGTCCAGGTTCGTTGCATATCGTTCATTATCCATTTGTAGGGTCGCTTCTTTTGTTTTGAAGTCCAAGAAGAGCTTTGTCATATCTGTCAGTTCTAATTGTAAGATTCCTGATATCTGAGTTATCTGGTGTTTTCTAACTGATTTTGATACAGTTTCGGTCCTTGTGAGTGCTCATGCAAGATTTAATTTGCTCCACAACGTCCTGAACCTCTCAGGATCTACTGCAGGCGAAATGTCTTGATAAAGAAGAACTTTAGTTTCATTTCCAAACGTCATTCTTTACGCGTTTCTTACAATATTATGAAAAGTGCACGTGTTGTTCTGAAAAGCCACATGTTGGATATTTCTCTCACTGTCTAAAGCTATCACTTTTCTTTTATGCCACTGCATCAGGCGCCTGATAATTTTGAATCCAATATCTTGGTGTATTGGCTAAATTTTCATATCGAAAACAAGCACTTGGGTTCGGATTTGCCGTTTTATCCAGTACTTTTCCGCTCGCAATCATTCGACCGACATAATGAACCCGAAATTCGTCTTCTCGGGAAGAAAAGAAGACGGAGTGATGTTGATCGTGTTGACCGTTGCGATGAATTGCAATTAGCGAGAGGTGACCGGCGGAAGCTGATTACGGGGACACGCAAGGGCTTATCTTCTATCATAGAATAGTTTTCTAGAACAATCTTGTTTCCTAGAATTGTCCTGTTTTCTAGAACAATCTTGTTTTATAGGATAGCCTTGTTTTCTAGAATAGTCTTGTTCTCTAGAACAATCTTGTTTGTAGAATAGGCTTGTCTCTAGAATAGTCTTATTTCTAGCACAGTCTTGTTTTACACCTTCCTCGAGTACTTCCATAAGCAATACCGTCCAGTTTGAAGCCATGGACAACCTTCCTAAGCAGTAGGAAACTACTTTGCTTTTTATAACCTTCTACAATGCTTGGAGCTTAACTTCGCTCATCTACTTACAATTATGTAGAAACATATTGGTTCCGAACAGTACAAAGGATGCAGACAACAGAAACTGCAGTGTTCTGCAAGCTGCAAAGTCCGGTGCAAGTTTCTCGGATACAACAACACCGCTTTTGAGGAACAACCTCATTTCCTCGTTTATGTTGCGCCGTTTGATCAAAACACGACGTTCTCACCTTTCCCAGGGGTGACCCAGAAGTTCCCACCACACCACAAATATGGTGGACATTGGAGACTGACCGGGCAGAACAACAACATTCTCGTGTAGTCTGTGACGGAACACTCGAGTCCTTTTGATTTGGGCTCTCTTTTTGGGAATAAGAGAAAGGGGAAAGGATTTGGCAAGCAAATGGTTTCACACCGTGTTGAGGCAGTGAACTTTTGCCGGTATCAAATTCGCATATTCTTTTGTTCTTGTAAAAGAAGCTTTTCGTATGCAAATTAGGTTCTGTTGATCGGCATTGGCAACATACTGTGGAATCATCTTTTGTTGATACGATAGAGACCGAAACCAGCTGTCTCCATAATACTAACAACAAGTAGCGCTTATGTTTTTATGTTCATGTTTATCTTGCATATTACTATATCGTTTAACTCTCGTTTTTACACATATCCGAGTTAGGTCAGCTCGAAGGTAGTAGAAGGTGTTCCACAACCAGTAAACATCCAGCTCACAAACCCACTGGAAAAGGGATTTGTATGTGCATGAATGCCAACCGGCATGCATCCTGTTGTATTTGGTCATTCATCCTCTTCTCCCTCGCCATGGCGGCTTTATGGGATCTGGACAGGGAAAGAGAGAGAGAGAGAGATCCGCTTGTTCAGAAGGGCGAACACCTCCCTCTGGCTGTGATAGGCAAAAAAGCATGGCTGGTTTCACAATCCTGGTTCATGCGTATCGGAGATAAGGAAGCATGAAGTGGCTGTCCAAGCTGAGCACAATATGGATCTTGCTTGCAATTAGGCAATATCCACCCGTATTTGCAATGTACACATAATGGGTACGTCTGAAATCAACCACTACTTGGCATATGACACTGTGACTGGAAGCTCGACAAGAGTTATCATATCAAACTTGTCGTTCGGGTAATACGATGGAAGTTGATACTCGGCGCCTCCGTAGTCATTTTAGCCACTTTTCTTACAATTAGTCATTTTTGTAGTCATTTGCCCTCTCCTAAAATTTTCCTTCCTATGTATGCTATATATAATTCTCTTTCTAAGTGTGACTAACAATGAGAGTTTTTCCCTGCTCAACAGTCAAGACCAAAAGAAGCAGAAACATTGTACAATGTTACATAATGATAAAGTTACAAAATAATAAAGTTACTATTACAACTTTGCAGTTCTACTCGGACTGGTGCGGTCACTGCCGCGCATTCGCACCGCTCTACAAGGCGCTGGCACGGGATGTCTCCAACTGGGACACGGTCATCCGGGTCGCGGCGATGAACTGCGCCGACGCCGCGAATCAGGTCTCGTGTCGCGCCAATGGAGTCGCTTTCTTCCCGTATATCAAGGTACGCAGGTTACTGGTTCTTTGGTTATGTTTACAGTTTCTTGTTGTTGTCTTTTTCATAGATGACAATGAACCTTTCAACATTGTTATTTTGTGTTTCATCAACAATTGGATAATCATCTCATTGTCAGTAGCCCAGTAAAGCTATCGACAATGAGATGATTGTGTTCTGCTCCTAACAATAAGGTTTTTGAGAATTCTAGCGGTCTCTAACCTAGGTGAAAACGTAGTCTTCTTATAGCTTGTTGCTTCCGCTGGCCTACAGTACTTGTTTAGCATACAATGACAAAAGCTTCATTTTCCATAGCAAAGGGATATGCAAATTTGAGACTGGTGGAAGTTGCACTGTCTCAAAAATGCTATAGTTTTTAGTGTTCCTAATTTGACGATAAATGACAAATCTCAGTGCTATTAATGACAGCGCCGAAATGATTAATTGTTATATCGTTGTTTGTAGTTGACCCAGATTGAGAGATCTTTGCTTTTTCGTGGGATTTGGCGAATTTACTATTGAATATCAATGACAGTGTAAAACTATAGGAAGGTTTCAAAAATATGTATATATTACGTATACTGCTTATAATGCTTTCTTCAAGTTCATTGTTGATAATTTTCTCAAGACCTAAATATTATACATATAATACATGTACCATCTGTATGTTTCAGCAACAACTACATCTGCTTCACAATGAGATTGTCTTTGATCTTTTCTCAACATCTATGATAGAGCATACAATTTTGTTTCTGTTTCATCAAGCTTATTGTTAGATCAGACCTTGCCAACCTCGCAACTTTCACTACGTGTCAGTACACCTTACACTGGTCATTCAAGTAGCATACAACGAACAATGGCAAGTACAAAAACGAAAGTATCATAAGAAGAAGAAGAAAGGATTGGTTACCGGTTCTTGCAGTATTTTCCACGGAACAGCACGGATAGTCTGGCCGGATCTACGCTGAGGCCGTTCAAGACCATGTCGGAGATGAGGGATCAGCTCACAAAGGTACGATCAATAGTATATTGGTCAACAGCAAATATCTGCAAAAGATATAATACATACAGGTGTACATAATACTTACGTATAAAACTTCAAGGCAAAGCTTCTCATGTAATCAGAGGGGGTTCCTCGACGGAGGGTTCCTGATGTGCCAGGAACACTTTGGGGTATATAAGGCCGGTGGATCCCACCCGAACCCGGCCCGATACCTTCGCGGTTAGGCCACTACCATATAACCCGACCCCGGAGGGATGGCGCCTTGGTGAGGCGGGAGGCACACAAGATATAGCTAGTATGTATAATATAGGTTACAAATACATAGTTGTTCTCTTTTGCAGATGGTCATCGACGATTATGCACTCAATCGATTCCCCGACTGGCCAAACTTTGATTTTCTCCGAGAGTAAGATTTGTTTTTGCTGGTCTTTAAGTACGGTTCCCCTGAATCAGGGTTTTATGGCCTATGGGAAGGTCCTGATGATGCCGGCAGCCTGTAGAGCATCTCCGGTATTTCGGATGGGCCCATTTCTGAAGTATCATATGTCACTAACTTGTCCATTTTCAGACTCGTAATTAGTGGCCTAATTAATGGTATATGAACACTTGCCCAATTCCAGAAATGGGCCCATCCTGAGATAATAGAGTACCCTGAACATTGCTTTCAGCGTGGACACGTACACAGAGTTGTGGGATCACGTGGAACCGAATGCCTCCTTCCTGGCCATCGTCTTCGAGAATCATCCATCGTCGTTGACGGGCGCCCAGGTGAGCGACCTTTTACAACCTGTTTTTTTCAGATACGTGTTTATGGGTAGCAAGCTTCTCAGAGAAAAAAAAGCTTCTTTTAAGCCTGAATAGTGATTGAGTGTTTTAAAACCCTCATTTGTTCAGTGTTAAGAATTTTTCGCTATCCTATTAAAGGGGGCCGGAAACCGTGAATCCTCGGAGGCAAAAAGCACTATTTGCTTATATAGTTGCCCCGCTCACAGAAGTTGCGGGTCCCTTATACACGCAATTCTTCTAACACTAGCCAAAGGTTTCTGGCCTCCTTTAAAAAATGAGTGTTATGAACTCTCAAGCACTAAAGAGCGTTTAAGTAAACACTCAAAATTTGAGGCTTATTATTCTCTGATTGTGAGTTTGCGCACTGTTTTGCTTCGTTTAGAGGAGACCGCGTAATTTTGTAAGAGTCTATGTTCTGCTACTTTGTTGTTTCAGTCTGTGATTATAAGGAAAGCTTTGCGTGTGTTTATCTTGTTTTTATACAGATTGGCGCGTGTCGACTAAAAATGATATTTATGTTATTACTGAACTTCATAACGCTAATCCTTTAGATGCTCACTGTGTGGTCTTAATTTTTCCCATTAATCAATGATCGGAAAGCTCTAACAATAAGAACGACTGCACAACGGGTTGAAATGTGGTTAGTGTTAGTGTTAGTGAGTGGTTAGTGTTAGTGTGCTAGTGTGCCAGTGTTAGTGTGTCAGTATGCGCCATTTCAAGCACACGCCAACGTAATTGCTTCCATTGGGGTGCCCTTTACCGTCTCATTACACCCCAAAAATCGCACATTACAGTTGCCATGCCATTTCTCATACAATTGTTTGACGCCCGCACAGTGTTTTCATACCTTTGTTGGCGTAGTCGGTATTGATGCCCACCTAGTGTACTGATTCATCACGATATATTATTACTAAACTTTCAAAAGGGCAAAACTTGAAACGAAATATTTCAAGCAAGTTATGGATTCGTTTGCAAACCGTTCCCTCTTTCTTTGCTCCACGTAGTGTACTGATTCATCACGTCATATCATTATGAAAATTTCAAAAGGACAAGGCTCGAAACGGGATATTTCAAGCACATAATCGATTCGGCTTCCCTTTCAGCTCCTTCTTGACCTATTGAAATACCGTAACCTCCTGGCGACACGTCGTGCTCTCAAGAATCATCCGCTGGTTGAGGCCCTCCACATCACCGACTTCCCGTCCCTGGTCATCTTCAGAAAGGGCGAGAAAACGCCCGTCGTGCAGGCAGAGTAAGCAATCAAAATAATAAAGTAAGGTTATTAGCATAACTAGTAAAGTATATAATAAAAAGATAGTTTGTTAGATATTACATTATAGCTACTTATTGTTAGTAAGTGGTGCTTGTCGGTTTCGGTCTCTATCGTCTGACCAGCTAACCCACACGCAACACGCTGAGACAGTGTGCAACTTCAGCGGGTCTAAAATTTGCATACCTCTTTTACACAGAGAACGAAACCTTCGTTGTCGTATGCAAATTAGGTACTGTAGACCGGCGGAAGCAACATGTTGTGAACACTTTTGACCTTATGTCACAATACTGGAATCAGAAGTTAGAGAGAGAGAGAGAGAGAGAGAGATAGTGCACATTGTTAGGTGATAATGACATAAAGGGTAAACGCTACATAACATGTCAAATAATACGGATACAAAACACTGTGAAGCAGATAATGGTGAAGGCATTGGAATGCCCAAGAATTTTCGTACTGTTCTATGTGGCGCAGATGTAGGTAGCATCTTTTCTAGAGCCCCTTGCAATAGCATATGCAATGATTGAAACATTAACCATGTTGTTCCCCCTTTCTTCGTATCTTGAAACATCTTCTATAATTGAAAGAATTGAAAGAAACGGCTTTTTTAAAGGGGGCCGGAAACCGTGAATCCTCGGAGGCAAAAAGGAACCATTTCCTTATATAGTTGCCCCCCTCACAGAAGTTGCGGGTCGCTTATACACGCAATTCTGTTAGCACAAAACAACGGTTTCTGGCCTCCTTTAATGTCATAGAATGATACAATAACATCATATCTGCCATAAATAACCAAAGACAGTCACCACGATCCCGTCTTTCCAGACTCCGTCGCCTCCTCTTCAACGAGGTCGAGGAGTTCCTCGGAAGTCCGGCCAAGTTGGCCGGAAACAGCATCCAACACTCCGCCAAGAGGAACGCCACGGACGACTGTACGAAGAATCCCGAAGTGTAGGTTACGAAAAGCAACAATACCTTTCTTAGAATTTTGAACACTTTGGATTAGCGACGGAGAATGTTTCAAATATACTACGGAAGCAAAGGACGTAAGCCGTAGATTCACTAATTGTAAGAAACGTTCTTATGCATAGTCCCTGAACACAAAAGTTGTGAGTCGAGAACACATCCATTCCGAACTCGGTTTTTGTGCAAGCCAAATGAGGATCTTCCTTAACACGAGAGATAATGTGCGTGCATTCAAGTAGTCTATGACGCCTATGCATGTGGTTCGTTCGTCCTTGTATTATTGGCTTATCTAACTCCGTTCTGAACAAATATCCGACTGTCGATATATATTCAATTTTGTAAGCCCATTCAAGGTTTTTCACAGCTCCCAAGCGTGTGAAAAGGAAACGAATTTGAATACGTTGTCAAATTTGGAGTATTCGAGTGAACCCTAACAATGAGATTCGATCATGCAGTGACAGTCGGATACTTGTACAGAACAAAGTCAAGTATTCCAATAGTAATATATCTTTGTAGGTGTCGACAACGATACTACGTTTCGGAGGTGGATATGCTCAAGGCGTTGAGGTATGTATTTTTTAGCTAAAAACACATACAGTATATACTACATCATTGTATGTAGAATTAAGCATTTATTCGTTTCAAAAAAACACGCTCATACTTTCAAGTATTGGTTTGCGAAACATTATAGTACTGTAAATATGAAAAAAAAGGTTAATTATGCATTGATTGGCTTTCGGAAACTCATCGCTTCCACTAGTGCCGTTGAATTCGAGAGTACCGTACTTCCTTCATTCAGATACGCTCTTCTGCGCGAGACCACTCGTACCGGCGGAGCCCTCCACGGCGCCAATCTGACCGCTCTGCACTCGTTCGTATCGCTCCTCGCCTATCACTTCCCGACGAAAACGACGCATGAGGGATTGGTAAGTACTTAGAACAGGTACTTACAATTGTAAGTACTTATACTGAAGCGGTCGAAGATTACCCAAAAAGGATGTGCTTAAAGAAGGAGTGAACACACTTTTTACTATGTCCGAATAGTATTATGTCTGTTGTGGAACGTGAATAAACAGGGCATAGCTATTTTTTGACGATTTTCTGTCTTTCAATTGGCATTTCTATCACTAAACAAGCTACAGAAGTGTCAGCCACACTAAGGACAAGCTATGGCTAACGGGGACATAGTACTTTAAATAGTGAGCTTACTCCTTCTTTAAGTACTTACTTACTTCTTCAAACGGTGTGTGAGTTACGTTGTGAACAATGTAACGACTTATGTATTGTTAGATTGCACTGGTCCACACAAGAAGCCATCGTTCTTAGAAATATTGAGAGCATCTCCTAATTGTAAGCTATAGGTTGACAAGGTTTGTAATCAGCTAGCCGATGCACCACAACTACTCTCATTGTCAGTAAGGCTATGTTGTCTCAAGCTATTGAAATGGTGCAACAAACTTCTCATACAAGTAATAAAAAATAGATGTAAAGGATACCACAATCGAAATGTTTGCATTTTGTTACAGAGAACATTTATATTATACTAGCAATGACCGTATTACTACTAGTAGTATGCTATTGGCATATTTGACTCCGTTCTGTACAAATATGCTGTCACTGTATGATAAAATCTTATTGTTAGGATTCTTTCCAATTACACAAATTTGCAAAAGTGCTGAAATTTTTCGCAATCCTAAACCGTCTTTCAAGCTTTGAAACTGTGCTGAGCTGTAAACAGTTTAAATACACTTATAAAACTGACTATTTAGCGACAGTCGGATATTTGTATAGAACGGAGTCAAGTATTCCAATAGCACTTATTGTTAGTAATGTGCAAGAAGTCGGTTTCGGTTTCCATAGTCTGACTGGCTAAGCTCATAGGAGGCCGGAAACCGTCAGCTCATTTGCTTATGTGTATTCCTTGAACACACAAGTGACGGGACAATAAAACACTCGTTATGAACACATTTTTTACGAATGAAATGACGGCTTCCGGCCTCTTCTCAGCGTGCTGAAGCTCACGAGGTCTATTCAAAGATCACGACATTACATACTAACAATAAGTAAGTGAGTAATATCACAATATCATATACAATACAATCGAAATGTTTGCATTTTGTTACAGAGAACATTTATATATTATACTAGCAATGACCGTATTACTACTACTAATGTTCTCTCTGATAAACATGTATTTCGATTGGCTTATTGTTAGCCAAGTTTCACTTGGAATGAGGAATATAGAATAATGTATGTTTCTTCTTCTCAGCAACCTCTGGATCGTTCCACTGCCGCCGTGAACGTGTTTCGTCGACTGACCGAGTACATCGAGAGCAAAGGACTGAATGGCAGTATCACCATCGACGAGTGGCAGAGCGAGTTCCTGGCTGCTGAGGTACGATGCGTTACCGTATAGCAAGGTGTACGGTAGATACTGTAGCTTGATGACCTGTAACATAAAAGTACATGGCTTGTTTTCCTGTAGCATGAAAAAGCACAATCGATACTGTAGCTTTTCCGAGTAACTTTAGCATACAAGATCGGTGTAATCGTACGTTGCTAGAAAGTCACATTCATTCTTTATCATTAATCCCATGTGGAACTCTAAATGCATGCAATACTAAGAATGGTGACAAGTGATCTATTTCTTAGCTTCCTAGACCCTTGCCATGATGTTTTCACCCCTTCCCAAAAAGTTTGTATACATGTACATATTTCCACCTGCATCACACCTCACTTGCAACATTCTCTGCTGTCTCATCAAGACGGCTAATCTTGTAAGATCTGCTCGCCCGTATCTTAGCCCATGTGTTTCTCGGAACTCGAACCAGATAAGCTTCTTTTGACTATAACCTATCACATTGAAACGCTGGTCGTCATTTTGACCTTTGCTCTGAACCTTACAGGATTCTTTTACTTTTTATGTTAATGAGTATTATTGCCTATTTTTTTTAATTTCCGACCGTTCCTCAGCCTGATTATTACTTTGCGCTGGGACGCCAAAACATTGTTTCATTGATGCTCAAAAAGAACTGGCAGTTACTCACAGAAAAATAACCGTTTTAAAGGTTTTCTTAACCGTTCAATGCTGCCGTGTTGTTGTAAATCCTCATTCTTTGAATTCAATGTTGCTTATTGTTAGGAAACCTGATAAGGATGAAAATAAGGGTTTTATGTACATCTAGGCTTGTTTAGGGGTTATTTTTTGTTGCTACCGTAACCTCCGTCATTCCGTTCAGGAGATCGAAGGCGATCCATTCCCGATCACGAAAGAGTGGGAGCACTGCCGCGGCTCGACGCGCCAGCTGCGCGGATACTCGTGCGGACTCTGGACGACTTTTCATGCGCTGACCGTCAACGCGTTCCGGAATAATGGTAAAAATGTTATATACTTATTATATATATATATTATATACTTATTATATGTTATATACTTATTATTTTTATGCTTATTAAAGGAGACCGGAAACCGTCATTTCATTCGTAAAAATGTGTTCAAAACGAGTGTTGTATTTACTTTTGTGTTCAGGGAATACACATAAGCAAATTCCTCAGTATTCTGACAGTTTTTTTTACACACTCCCCTTTAACTTTACAACTAGGTCATTTCTTTAATTTGATCTATTGTCGATGCCCTGAAAAACCCATGTGGTCACTTCTCAAATCGTCATCTTCAGTTATATCGATTTTAGCTAGTATGGATTGTAATAATTTTTCGTTTATGAAACTTATTGTTAGACCATTGATCATATTACTTACGATTATAACAATAGCTAATCAAGGTTATCTCAGTTACAGTAGCAACATACGGTATGTACCATTAGCCTACATCTGCGTTACCATGTGGCCGGGTAGTTCATATTGCGTAGTGCGTAGTGCGTAGGACGTAGTACCACATGCCTCTAGTCTGAAACTCATACCATTGACAGTAGTCAAATGTATTGTCATAATCGTAGAGAAACATAAATGCGCCAGCTACACCTAATGCATATATCGTGTTGAGGCAGTACTATTGCTTACTTGACTTGAGAGAGAGAGAAATCTTACAATATGGCGACAGTCGGGTTTTTGTATGGAACAGAGTCAGATATTCCAATAGTATGATTTTCGCCGTTGATTCAAATTTGCATATGATGTGCAGGTTCGCACGTGCAGCCGCAGGCCGTACTGGGAGCGATTCGCGGTTGGGTCGGCGAATTCTTCGGCTGCCTACACTGTAGGGAACACTTTATCCGAATGACGACCAAGACGTTCCCGATTGAGCTGCAAGTAAGTCTTTGGCCGCCGTTACTTATTATAATAGTAATGCATTAAGGTAATAATGTTACTAATATATGATTAGTTGGTTTTACAATTAGTTTTCATAGAACCTCTAACAATAAGCAAAATTTCAATCTTCCCTACCGCTAGCAACGACCACTGGATAGCGATCATCGCGTTACAAATCTTATCAACTTATATGTAACTTTAATTATCTTATGCACTCGATACTTCTAACAATGAGAGTAAATATGTTTTAAAACCATTCCTAGATCACCGGTGTAGACTTTTGCATATTCCTTTGTTCAAATTCCAGTGTGTTTGTATGTTGTTGCCTTTAGTGCCACTCATGCAATATGTATCTACATACAGTAACTCTGTGTGTTGGTGTAATTGTTAGCTCAACTTCAAGCACTTACTAATTGTAAGATCTTAAAGCGACGCCATACATCGACAATAACGTTATTGATAACGCTGGGGCACCCCGTTTTGGAATACCTTAACATTGGAAGTACCCCGTTTGTGAACCTAAAGAATCAGTAGATAGCCCGTTTCTGGCGGTCTTACACTAGGGGATCAACCCGTTTTCCAAATATAGTACTAACGTAACACGTCGATGTATGAGCGACACCACCATGAACTGCAAATCAATAGTATAGTTTCCTATCGCATTTCAAGCACGTACTAGCGATCAACTCTAGCCAAAGCCCAGCCAAAGCATAATGTGTTGGCCAATGGATAAGTCCCGGCTAAGCTTCATCGTCTTTATTATCAGACAGAAGTAGGCCAGACGTCCTCACACGCCATTTTTGCACTCACAAGCAAATACCCTCGATTTTTGAGTGTTCTTAACACTCTTTATTGCCGGAGTACCTATGACGCTCGAATTGCGAAATACTTAACACTGACGAAAATGAGCGTTTTAAACACTCAAGGGCTAATTCGACTCTGCGCAGGTTCGCGACCCCGAGGATGTCTTCTTGTACCTCTGGAAAGCGCATAATATCGTGAACAACCGACTGAAGGGGCGGGACACCGAAGATCCGGTATTCCCGAAATATCAGGTAAGCCGCTTTGATTCAATTTTTTGAAAATATGCAAATTTTTAGCAACCTCAAATAGTAAACACCTTGAAGCCAATTGTAAATAATTCATCTTTTACGCGCGTTAGACGATTTTAGACATACACAGTAACCCTTCAGTAACCTTTATACATACAATATAAGCTTCATACATGCAGTATTCTGGCACAGTAATCCTTAACGGTACCAAAGAAACCGTATATGTATGTATTTATCAGAATCATGTTAGTCAACATGCTGATCGAAGAAACCGTATAGGTACTCAGAACAATAAGATTATTTTGAGTTGTTCAAGTGTTTTTCTTTATTGTTCAAACTACAAACTACAACGACTAGACTACAAACTACATGCCTTTGCAGTTCCCGGCTTCATTCCTGTGCACAAACTGCTCAGCCGGTGGTTCGACCAACGACGACCTGGTGTCACCCTTCCTCCTACAGTACTACGCCGACATTCGTCCGTACACGGCACCAACCGAATCGCCAAATGGCAATTGAGTGCCACCGAAGCCAGATCTGGTGCCACCAATTGAGTACCACCTGAGCCAGATCCAGTGCCACCTTGGTTGTGACTCGAATCACGGTTTTCAACAGGATCCTTTGTAAGGTTATTGCGGCATCTTCGCGTTTACTCTGTGGTTCTGGCTCTTCCCTTCCTTGAACAGTGTAATATGGTGTTGTTATTTTTGCTTCCCATTTCACTTTATTTTCAAAGTACTGTTTTCGTTTGTACCTAACAGTTTCTAGTTCGAGTTTCCATCTTGTGACCCAAACTTCCTCTTCTCCCTCTCCCTATTCCTACTCGGGTTACAGGCAATTTGGCCGTTGTTAATGGTTAGATCAAGCTTATTGTTAGACTGGTCTAATCAAGTATCGTCTAAGTAATCTGGTCCAGTTCAGGGCTAGCCTGAACTGCGCCAAGCACACTTATTAGCTTTAACCTTATTCGACGTTTTCCCCCCGATTCTTGCCCTGTAGT
>JACMIJ010001317.1:0-12872 GCA_014805365.1 Koerneria luziae
TGATGCAAGCATCGCACTTCGTATGCAAATCCCCGTCCGAGGAGTATATAAGGAACGATGTCTTGTAATCGCCGCTTTCTAATAAACCTGTCTGTTCCTTGCCCTGTCTGTGTTTACAACAGTTTTTGTATGTGTATTCAAAGTTTTTACAGTTCATAGTATTTTGTGAAAAAAGTTGACTATGACAGCAAATTTTTATACTATAATAGGAAAGAAGCCTAACAATATAGAAATGTGGTCCCCAGTTCCAATAGTCCGAATGTGTTTTCCTTTGCAAGGGGAGAGTCTGCCACGCGTTTTGTTTGATCCGCTGTCTGTGTGTTTCAATGCCGGATCCGGGAATATCGATTCCAGGGGCATTCATTTTTTACTCAAAGCCTCAAATAAGCCTAAATAGTACTAAAGTGTTTGAAACACTCATTTTCTTCAATACGAATTACTTCATAATCTTATTGAAAAGTAAGTGTTATAAACACTCAAGCACTATTCAGGCTTATGTGAGGCTCATTTTTTTGAGTATTTCCTTTGTTATTTGCGACTTTCCAGAAGCTTCTTCTTTAGCCAGAAGCCGACAGGACCACCATAGTTCTCGAATTTGATGTCCTCATCAATACTGTGGACATATGGAGGAACCTTTGCCATGTTTGCAATGGTTGTGTTATCAGAAGTTCTCCCAATTCCGGATTTTCCATGCGAAGACATGAGTAAGTATAATACCTTCAGCCATGGGAATTCCTAACTCCGTACAAAACGGAATTGCATTGATAACAGTATCATAACTATTTGTAACGTTTTCATTGGAATGGTTGACTCCGTTCTATACAAAAATACAACTGCTGTTGTGCGATGATATTTTCTTCCGCCTTGTCTTATTGTTATGTTTCTTAACAAATACAAAATTTTGCGAGTGTTCCAATTTTTCGCAATCGTTTGCCTTTTTTCTATTTTTTTTCATAAACACTCAAACAATATTCCGGGTTAAATTAGGCTTACCTTTCTCTGGATACTACAAAAGTTGTCATGTAGTATTATTGATCTAGCGAACCATTGACTGGTAATAACATTACTATTGGAATACTTGACTCCGTTCTGTACAAATATCAGACTGAATCTTTACAGCCAATTTTCTAAGCGTATTTACAAAAATAGTTCATATCAGGTTTTTTAGTACATCATGGTATGTTGCAGCCATTTTGAACTGCACACGTGTGGTCGAGAATGGCAACTGCGAGCCGCACCTTCTGAAGGAGGTGATGAAGGTGCATTGTCCGAAATCGTGCGGATACTGCCCGCCGAAATGTGCCGATAAAGGTTGGCCTGCTTTTTCTGGCACATTTTAAAGCTGTTTATTGACCGCTGATTGGAAATTTGCATATTTCCTCTGTTCTGTCTTCAAATTTTCTTTGTTTCTGTGTACAGAGGATTTACATTAGATTTACATCATTTTCTCCAGAAAGATCCATATAGCTTCCGGAGTGTTCCAGATATTACAAATTTGAAACCACTACCTCTAGAAATTGAGCTCATACGCTCCATCCATTGACAAACTACGGTTTCTTATTGTTAGTTAGCTTTGCGTGATCAATGTTATGTACAAATTTTTATACAAATTTTGCTTAAGTTCTATTTTCATAGAGTTCTCGTCTTTCAGACATCATCAACTGCACCGAGGTGGCAACCACTGACCAATGGCAGTGCCGGGAATTTCCCGAGTGGATGGCCGCACTGTGTCCGGTTGCCTGTAATCTCTGCCCGCGTCTGCCCACCACTACTACCACTTTGCCACCACCACCCACAGTGCCACCGACTCAGCCACCGCCGGTTCCCACGGTGGCACCGACTCAGTCGTCAACGACGAGTTCCACAACCGCCTCCACATCAAGTTCCTCCTCGAGCTCCACAACAACCACGCCGAAAGCGTAGCAGTTGCTAGTTGAAGTGGGATGCTGTCAGCTGATGGAGGAATGACTTACGGGAAAATTTTGCCTTTGCTTTGCTTAATTATACTATAATTGTTACTGTTAGTAAAAATTCCTTCTAGTTAGTTGCCTTCTGTATGTATATCTAGGTCTCTTTCTTCTATCGCTTACTGCTATAATAATTTACCACTTTGAAATTGTGATATGGTATGAAAATGGTATGAAAATCATGAATTTATCATGGGCTTAGGAAAAAACCATGTGATTCATGATACTTCACACTGGTCTGAATTCTATGTTTTTCTGTCGAGTACATACATATATTATACTATTAGCTTACCTGACTCCGTTCTGCACAAATATCCCACTGTCCATTTGTAATGGTAACTTATTGTTAGGGTTTTCCAATTACCCATATTTGAAAAAAAAGTATTCAACTTTTTCACAAAATTATATTATTTTACAAGCTTGTGAACCAATACTGAATTGTGAAATACTTGAATACGCTTGCAAAATGAATATATAACGACAGTCGGATATTTGGACAGAACGGAGTCGGTTATTTCAATAGTATACGTATACTCACAGCAATGTTGTTTCGCTTGTGATATAAGCTTATGCACTGCGCATGAACAAGCAATAATGTTGTACGTTTTTGCAAACCTAATAGATCACGGACCTCGATCAACAATTAATATCGTTCTAATAAGAAGATGCGCTGCAAAATGTACTCGTCAAGAGAGTTACCGGGGGCCAGAAACCGTCATATCATTCGTTTAGAATGTGTTCATATTGAGTGTTTTATTGACCCTCCACTTTTGTGTTTAGGGAGCATATATAAGAAAATTTATCGAAAACTGACGGTTTCCGGCCCAATTTAACACTGAATCACTGTAAAAAGTCGCTGGAAAGCTCACAGGAAACAGATGAGTTTACTATCGTGGCAGGTAAAAAAGAGAGGCATAATAAGCTATGTAAGGCTTATGCGATTCATTTTTGAGTCGACACAAATAATGTTTAATTGATCCCTAACTCGGACGAAAAATATCTCCTCCGTGTTTGTGTACCTCTTATGGATGCACCCCATTTGCGCCAACTGTTGTCATTTTCATTGAAAACAGAACTTTTCCGGTTTTTTGTACTGTACCTTCCAGAAGCTATGGTTATCATCAAGAAATTCAGCCTTGTAGACACTAAAATGGAGCTAATAGATCGGTTGGCGCAAATGCCACCCACCTCTTGTGTATGGACGTGTGTTCATTATGCATATATACAACAGTGCTGTTTCACCAGTGTTATAGCCTTATGCCTTGTTCATCGATAGTAATAGCATTTGTTCAAATTCCTGTCCCTATATGACTCTTGGAAAATAATGAGCTCCGATATTTCGGATGGTACCATTCTGAAAATGGGCAAGTTTTCATATGCCATTAACTTGCCCATTTTTACCATTGTAGGTCTGCCAATGGGTAGGTATGGCATATGAAAACTTGCCTATTTCAGAATGGGGCCCATCCCAAATACCGGAGTTTGGAATTGTATTCATTATGCATCTATTACTGTGTTGTTTCACTAGTGTCATAACATTATGATTTGTTCATCGCTGGTAATATTTTTCGTAGCACTTGTCATGATGTAGTTTTATGTTTTTTTTTCAAAACATAATGCTACCTTTTGTACATGAACGTGTCCCCCCCCGTTCCTATGATTAAAACTACGCAAATACTATTAGCTTACCTGACTCCGTTCTGTACAAATATCCGACTGTCGATTTATAATGGCATCTTATTGTTAGGTTTCCTTCCAATTACCCATGTTTACCAAAGTATTCAATTTTTCACAAACCTATGTCACTTGACAAGCTTGTGAACCTGTAGGGAATTGTGAAAGACTTGAATACACTCACAAAATTGAATATATAATAACAGTCGGATATTTGTACAGAACGAAGTCAGATATTCCAATAGTACTTCACAACATGCTCCTATCCCTAAAAGATCGACCCTTGACAAATAATGAATACGTTGACATCCTAACACATCATCGCTGAATACGACGCTGAAACAGTGGACTTTCGCCAGTATCAAATTTGCATATTTCTTTGTCAAGCGAACAAAGGGTTCGCTACCGTATGCAAATGAGGTACTGTAGACCGGCGGAAGCAACATCGCTGTGACGGAACATTCGGGCAGCTTTCCTCAACGATTGTAACAAATCGTGGAATGTCTCATGAGCATAACTTCATCAGCTAAAGGTAGAATGGACACGTATCCACGGTATCTAGTAGTCTTATTGTTAGGGAACACAACAAGGTTACTACCGCCGTACCACAGTAGCTAATTTGCGTACGATACGATGACAAGCAAAATCCTCCACGGTTCCTGTCGGTAGTGTAGTCGAGTCGACTCGGGACGGTCCACGAGGTTCCCAGGCTAGGGCGTCAGTCCCATCAAGACTGGATGCACCGATCTCGTATAAAACACGAATGGTGTAAGGAAGAAGAACACAGAACTCGCTCTCTATAACAGTGGAAAATACAAAGTCACAGCATGTTGCATCCGCCGGTCTACGGTACCTAATTTGCATACGATGACAAAGGTCTTGCTCTCTATTACAAAAGGGATATGCAAATTTTAGACCGGCGGAAGTTGCACTGTCTCAGCATGCTGTGAAGTTGAGACCGCCGGAAGCACCTTCACTGTCCCGACATGACCTGAGAAAGCGTAACTTTCCCTAAGGGGGAAGGGTTGATTAGTGGGTAAAGAGAAAGAAGGAAGATCGCCCTGTTCTCCTGTTTATTAGGGAATGAACGTTTAATCGGATATTATTGGCATATCTGACTCCGTTCTGTACAAATATCCGACTGTTGCTATATTTTGTAAATCTATTCAGACTTTTTACAGTAGGTTCAGAAAACTATGCAAATACATTGAATTGAAAAAAGTTGAATCCTTTCGTAAATTAGCGTAATTGGTAAGAAACATGACAATAAGATATCGCTGTACATACAACGACAGTGGGATATTTGTGCAGAACGGGGTCAGATATGCCAATAGTACGAGCAAGCAAAATCCTCCACGATACCTCGCAAACTGTCGGTAGTGTAGTCAACTCCAGACTGTCTACGGATACGTGATGCCTGAGAAGGCAGCACTTACTCTGATGTTGATAAGTGAGTAAAGAGGAAGAAGGAAGATCGCCCTGTTTATTAGGGAATGAACGTTGAATCGGATGCTTGCCTCAATCCACCCCCACTGTTCATCTTTCATCGTTTGCACAGATGGTGTTCGTGTCGATCCTCGCTAAAGTATCAATAAACGGAACTCAGCCACTGTCACGTTGTCATCTGGCACTATCCGGCACCTTTTATGATCATATCCACTTTTTTATAAGAATCTTACAATTAGATTATTTACATTTATTACATTTATTCCGCAATCAGAAGGGTTCTTCGGCGGGCGATAACACTCTTCCATCGGGGAACATCAACGATAGGACATCTCAGAAACGTTGTGTTGTAATATAACAGCATATAACACAGTACAATTAGATTATGTATTGTGTTATATGCTAGTAAGCTTATGCTATTGGAATCAGCTTCCGGGCACCGTCGGGACTCCCCAGAAGCTGTTTCGGGAAAACATTATTTTTTTTGGGAACACCTAACGTGTGCCGTGCAAAAACCCCCAGTTGTTCAGATCGTATTGTTATGGTTTATCTGTAATCTGCTCAACTTCGGTAGTAAGCCCTTCTGTTTCCAACAAACTGTCTAGTGATCTTTTACACTGAGATATATTGTAAGAGGTCACTGGAAACAGGAGAACTTTACTACTGTTGCATAATATATAATATTATAAGTTAAATACAATATGCATCGGTCAGGTGAGAGGTCAACTTGCGGTTACACAGAAGTGGGATGGCGCTGTTCTTCAACTTCATCTGCCTGTCCATCCTCTCGATCATGCTGTTCTTCCTCGTGGAGAAGCACCTCATGGAAAGCATGGACGAATGTCAAGATCTGAGTAAGAAGAGTTATGGTCAGAAAAAGGGAACCCTCAAGATACCTTGAAAGGCTCTTTAGTGCTAAAAACTTTTTCCGGTGTTAATTATTCATAAGCAAAAACCAGTTCAAAAACATGAGAGCTGGAAACATTGAGTCTTAAAACCATCAAAATTGAGGGTTATTTTTCGACTAGTGGTCACTTGGAATACTTGGCTCCGTTTTGTACTTATGTGCACAATGGGAATACTCTTAAAAATTTCAATCGACAGCTATTATCGAATATTTGGTAAAGATAGGAGTCAGCTATTCCTCTATAATTGTCCTATTGATTGAATATTATTTTTTTAAACATAGTTACGATTTCCTACTGTAAGAATAAGTGCAGTAGAACCAACGAAAGCTTTTTTTATTGCAGCAATCCTAAACTGCTCGCGGGTAGTCGAGCGTAACATGTGCCATATGACACTGACGAAGGAGGTGATGCAGGTGCACTGCCGCAAGTCGTGCGGATACTGTGCGCCCGCCTGTGCGGACTCAAGTACGTGTACACAGCATGCTGAGACAGTGCAGGGTCTAAAATTTGTATATTCCTTTGTGATAGAGAGCAAACCTTTGTTGTCGTATGCAAATTAGATACTGTAGACCGGCGGAAGCAACATGCTGCACGTGTATGAAAGAGTGAGCAAACTCACTTATCTTATTGTTAGTACTAGCATACCTTGGGTGTGGTTGAAAAAAAGCAACACATGCTTGAGCTCGTGTTATGTTAATATGTAAGCGATTTCAATCAATCTTTATCCTAGGTATTGTGGTAGTATAGTAGTATACTAGTGCACAATAGCGTTGTCATAGTATATTACTATCAATAATAGTATACAATAATAGTATTGTAAGAGTATCATCTTTTTTGCAAAAGGCTACTCTTACATTGCTAGTATACTGTTACTGATATTCATAGACTATGATAACGCTATTGCGTACTGGGATTATATCATACTTATACTATCACAATACAGTAACCTATATTAATATAGATTGAAAATTTTAATTCTTCCTTACAGCGATTATCAACTGTACGAAGGCCGCGGCTGCCTGGGAATGCCAGAGTTACTCCGAATGGATGGCCGTTTTCTGCCCGGTTTCATGTAAACTCTGTCCGTACCAGAATGTGAAACAATCCTGAAACGATTCGATTCTCTATTGTCATTACAACCGTATTTGTCAATTTGCCATTGTCATTGTAAAGTAAACGATAGCAACTGTCACATTGCAAAGAACCAGAAATCTGTAGCCATAATGGACGGTGTACTGCACACTTTGGATACTGCACTATCGGTTGCTTATTGTTAGAATGTTTGGCTTATTAAAGGAAGCCGACCGCGAACCGTCAGTTTACTGAGGAATTTGCTTATGTATATTCCCAGAACACAAAAGTGGGGGGTCCGTAAACACTCACTATGAACACATTCTTACAATTAGCGAATAAAACGACGGTTTCCGGCCTCCTTTAAAGGAAATGGTTATCGTCCGTGCGTTTGGAGGAAGTTGTCGAATTGTTAGTTTCTGTACAATTGTCCGGCAGAACGGGATAACTGTTCGCACTCACATATGCAGACATATTCCTGACTTGTGGCTAACGTACAGGATGTCGAATTTTTTGCATTTGAATCACTCCAGGAGGTCCAATTATTAAAAAAAAAAACAATATATTTATCTTCAAGGTGGTGATTATAAGGCAACCACACTTATAGAAGACATCCAGATGGGACTGGGGTTTAATTTTCAATGGAAATATTTCACAGGATGTTGAACTGAATGTGATTGCACTGCGATATAAAACCTATAGTAGTGTGCCAGTTCAATATCGGTAGTAAAAGTCACTTTTGCATGTCAAGCGCATAAATTAAAGCAGTTTTTTGCCTACCGGACTTGCACTTCTTTTGCTAGATGCAACCTTTTTGCATACGAGCCGTGGTGTTCGTGTGATTTGAACAAAAAAAAAAGCTATTAGACAGATCATGTTGCCGTAAACGGTCACAATTTGGCTATTGCATGCACATAGGCCCGGCCATACATAGCATCAAAGCGAAAAGAAAAAGTGACGGTGCACACTGGGTAAACCGAGAGAGCTGCCAGCTTTTTTTTGCTTCGACGCTATAACCGGGTGATAGATGTCACAGGTTGTGACTCGTTCGCGAGTGTTCCGAAGTTAAAATCCCCACCGCGGGTACGCCGTGTGAAAATATAGTATTAAAATAATCCTTTGCTAGGCGTAGAATAGTTGAATAAGGTAACAAATTAAGGGAAAGTGCTACTTGTTAGAGTAAAATTGGGGCAGATCGGTTTGTGGTTCATGGCTAAGCGTTCAGACGTCCCCCGGAACACTCGCCCAACGTGGTTTCTGTGCACGATGAAAAAACAAAAGCGACTGTTCTAAAGCTCACTTTTGCACATTTTGGGAGTATATCAGACGAACATCTTGTATATAACAACTTACAATTTAGGTTAGTCACAGGTGAGGAATATGTCTGGATCCACGGGTTTCCTCGGTTGTCCATTGGTAGTCGTATCCTCCCACCATTCACTATCAAGTAGGGGGCTGGAAACCGTCATTTCATTTGCAAGAAATGTATTCATAACGAATCTTTCACTGACCCGCTATTTTTGTGTTCAAGAAATACACATAAACAAATTCCTCGGAGTACTGACGGTTTCCGACGCCTTTCAAGCACTGCTGTTTTTTTCTTCTTTGCTCCTGTATGACTCTCGGCTCCGAGAGAAGCATAGCTATGATTTCAAGGATACCAGGATTAAGGATAGGATTAAGGATTTCAAGGATTTCAAGGAGATACTTCATCAGTGATGTTGTAGCTGTATTTATTAGTTGGCACGATTCGTTAAAGCAAAGACAACAACTGTAATGGTCACGAACAAAAAAAGCAACAGAACTCATAAGAAGAAGCAAGAGATCGCTAACCAGAACCGTAACGAAACAAGGAAATCAACACACAGAAATAATAACAATCAAATTTTGAGTGCTTCAAACACTCTAGTGCTACAGTAGTGTGCATAACACTCATTTTGGCTAATTTTTCGAACAAGTATAGGTGTACTATTGGAATACTTGTTCTGTACAAATACCCGACTGCCGTTGTATACTCAAGCTTGTTAAGGTATTGAAATGTCTTACACTTTCTAGATGGTTTATAAGCTTGTGAAGCTGCACAGGTTTGAGAAAAATTGATATGCCTTAGCAAATTTGTGAACTAGGAAAGTAACATAACAATAAGATACCATTATCAATCGATAGTCGGATATTTTGTACAGGACGGAGTCAAGTAAGCCAATAGTATATATTTATGTACAATGCTAACAAGAGGTGCTACCCGAAATATGTGTGTCTCTGGGAAAGAGAAAAAGAGAAACAGAGAAAAAGAGAAAAAACCGAACTATGCATAAGTAGAGAGAATCATCATTACAAAGCTGCTTCACCACCGCCAGTTGAATTTACTTGACTTGCATACTAATGCAAAATAATTTAAAAAGAGAATAATAAGGTATGCAAATTTTAGAATGGCGGTTCGTGAACAACCTCAACATGCTGCGTAGAAGTCATCAAGGAGCTATTGCACTCATAGAAAAGAAACCCTCAGTGCTTACAATCAGGGTTTTAAAAAAGCTCAATTTTTATGGTTTTGAAAAGTAAGCCTCAATTTTTAGAATTTATTAACTGTTTAGTGCTGTGCAGTGTTGAAAACCCTCATTTTTAACCGGATGTTGCTTATTGTTAGCACATGTAATAACGGAGAAAATGAGGGTTTTGAACACTCAAGCACCTTTCGGGAGCTTATTTGAGGGTTATTTTTCTCTGAGTGCAGTAATTCAACAAACTGTTTTACTTGACTTAAGCAACATATGTTGCTTGGAAAGAAATAAATTGTGTGAAACAGAAAACAAAATGGCAAGTTCTAACAATAAGTACAAATGCAAATAACATGATACACAGTACTTTACTTTTACTTTCTGAATGTATTATCATATCGAAATATAAACATACATACTATTGTCAGATCTAAACATAAACAATGATATTATTAGATCTTATGCGATAAGAGTTCATACTTCTTCTGCTCAACATCACCAATTATTACCGTAGCCACCAGGAAGGAAACCGCCAGAAAACCGGCCGGTATTCCTACCACTAAGAAGAGGACTCGACACCGGAACGAGGGTAGAATCATCAACATCGTCCAAAATAGAAGAAGAACGAGTAGCGAGAGAAAGGAGAAGCGGAAAGAAAGAACTGGAGAAAACGAGGATCCGAGTCGAAGTGTCGTGTACAACCACGAGAAGGCGGCCACGAGTAGCAACTAGAAAAGATGTTTGGCTAAAGAAGGACTCAATTTTAAAGTATTATGTTCCGTTAACCGTAGCTCTGTTTGGTTTGGTATAGTTGGTCACTTTTGTAAGCTCTTATACATATAATATGTAAGTGACAATTGTGTGTTGAGTTGAAAAATCTAAAAACGGGTGCAATTAACAACAAACATCACATGAATAAATGCTACTTGTTATTGTGCAAACAAAACAAACTAGTCAATACAGAAGTAGTAAACATAAGTAATAAATGTATGAAGTATGAAGTACTAAATACAGAAGTACACCGCTTACCACATTCATGCCGAAGAAGGCCCAACCGCAGACCGGATGCGATCGCTCCGGCACGAGATGAAACGCGACAAAGCCGCCGGCGAAAACGCAGAGCGCCGGCGCCAGAAAGTGCTCGAGACGCGTGAACGTGTGCGAGTGCAGCAGACAACCGCAGAAGAAGTGCGCCGTCTGCAAAACATCGTCATCATCATTAATATTGCTTTACCTGACTCTGTTCCATACACATTTCCGACTGTCACCATATTGTATAGTATCTAACCTGTACGTTCAAATTTTCTACCTCACTCAATTCTTCCGCAACATATAGTAGCATCAGATTCTTGGGAAACCGCACAAAGTTAAGTACACAAGCATTGAAAGCGTGAACAAAATTGAGCATGTAACAACAGTCGAGTCATTTGTACATACAGAACGGAGTCAGATAATCTAATAATATGAACACATTTCCATAAAGAAAAAAAGAGAAAGCTTAACCTCAAATAACCCTCAATATAATGCGTGAGTGTTTAAAACACTCATTTTTTCAGTACAAGTATTTCGTGATCCTATTGAACAACGAGTGTTATAGACAATCAATGACTAAAGAGTGTTCTAAACACTCAAACATTGAGGCTGATTTTTCAGTGAGATGTTGAAGCAGTGGTGGGTGGCACTTCCGCCGGTGTCAACTTTGCATGCATCCTTGTTATACTGTTATAGTGAGTTATGTTATCGTAGTAAATAGTTATGCAAAGTAGGTACTGTAGACAGGCGAAAGCAACGATGCTGTGAAATTTTCCAACAAAAAATTTCGATGCAATAAACCGGCGGTCGTTTCACGACCGCAGGTCTATTGTACGAATGGAATATTCCACTCCGTTCTGTACAAATATCCGACTGTCATTGTATATTCGCATTATTTCAACTGTTTGCTAATGAACTGGTGAAAATACTGCGAAAAAATGAGCTATGTTAGTAACAACTGCATGTAATGGAAAGACCGTGGGAAACTAACAATAAGTTTTGTGTATCTAGCGACAGTCTGATATTTGTGTGAACATCCTCCAGCTGCTACACGTACATATAACACTGTTTCTTTCTAACAATAAGCGTTAACTCTGCATAAGTTAAAGAAACGAACGTGGTAGATCACAAATATCGCAATGACAATCAGCATTTGTATCCACGTGAGGGTTAGATCATCGCGGTAGTCGCCAAATTTGCTCTCCATGTCCAATCTGAAAAATAATTACATTATAAAAAAAATTAGAAAAAAAAATAGGAACTGTTGTATGAGTGAAAAATAACTATGTTTATAAAAGCTATTATCGATTACTTGTTGTTAGGCATATTAGATTACTTATTGGTGTTAGGTGCATAAATACTATTGGCTAGAACAGTGCCTTTCATTCTTTCGCACTTCTTCTCGCCGAGTGGTCGACAATGACACTTTCTCTCCACTTCCTCATCTTTCTTCTTCTCATCACTCTGTCACCCAATATCAACGGTCTCGACGCGCCGCAGCCGCAACGCGACAAATCCGCACCGCAACCGCAACGCGACCGCCGCTCGCTCAGCAGCGCCGAGCGGCACGACGAGTTCCCGCCGCTGCCGCAGTACAAACCGGCCAAGTGCGAGATGCACTTCCAGTGTCCGGAACATTTCGCCTGCGATACCATGCACAAGGAGTGCGTCGACATACGGTTGATGTGAACGAGGTACGGTAAGCATTCTGTATATCAGAGTATGCAAATGAGGTACTGTAGACCTTTGGTACCTCATTTGCACACTGTGTCATATGGATATGAAATTTTAGACCGGCGGAAGTTGCAGTGTCTTACAATTAGCATGCTGCGAGCTCGTTTTCTAACCGGTCTACCGTACCTCATTAGCATACGCCTACGAGGGCACATCCCGCTTGTACAACTTTGTGATGAGTAAAATTTTGGCGGTTGTCCGGTAATAAGACGGATAGTCTACCTAAAAGATACTACAAAGTTGCAAATCAAGCCATCATTTTACCACACAATTATGTGACCGCCGGGCTAATGCATAATGCGATATTTGCCTACAGAACACAGAGAATTAGAACGTGAACTAATTGTAAGGAACATGCAAAGGTCGAAACAATTACATGAGTTGCGCACATCACACCGCATTCCCATTCGTCGCGTGTGTGGGGTGGTTCATTTTGGGCGCCGCCAAGAATAAAGTAAAGGATGCTGGCTAGCAGCCAGCCACACATCCGGAGGGGGAGAAGCTAACCAAGACCCAGAGCAGCAAGTGACGAGGTGAATATC
>JACMIJ010001318.1:0-12866 GCA_014805365.1 Koerneria luziae
TATATATATGTGTTTGAGACGTGTTCATCAGCCGATTCGGGGTCGATTACCATCAAGTGCCCCGTGTCAATTGTTCACTGAACGGCCGATCCGGTACGTTCATGTTTCACAGAGAACATTCATGTGCTTTCGGAAACAAACAATAATTCATGTCTGCCTAATTCCAGTGTACTATGAAACAAAAGATCTCAGAAGTATTTAATATTATACAACGGCTAATACTATTTTGAATTTTTAAAACGATTTTCATAACCTTATTGCTAGTTATTTTTCTTCCAGCTTGTGTCGTACGACAACTCGGTTTCGTTGGTTCGCCGGTTGACATCGAAAGACGTGAAGCTGACGCCCGTCATCAATGGAACACACTTCTTATCGGTAAGTGGGCCACTACTTTTTTTGGTACAGTTCACAAGTTAGTTCTAAAGGAATATCTTCTGCACGTTTCGTTCACTATTGTGAGTATATCCTCATTGTAAAAAAATTGCTCTCACAACAGTCTAATTGTAAGAATGTACTGTAAGATAACAGGATAAACATATCGAACAATCTGACTTTCAGATGGAAGACCCAGTTGTTCTTCAACAATTCCTTGAGTTCATCTCACGATTTGGCATTGTTCCAGACAAAGAAAATTTTAGGGCGAAGCAATAATGAATACTTTTTTGATCTCATAGCCAATCGTTGAAGAATTGTATACGTTCCTAACACACTGGTGGTGATTGTGCATATTGTAATTTCATTTGTGTAATTTGTGTAACAATAGCATATAAATATTTATTACAACTTTTTTTCTATACACACCTGATGTCATACAGTATCACAGAAGACTAGCATATAGCACAGACAGATATGACTATGTTAGGAGGGGAAGATGCTTGCCCAGCAATACACCCATACGGTACACTGTACAATCACTGTTACTATTGTTCGTATTATGCTTATGTACAAGTATGGGCAAGAAGAAATGAACTAAATAAGACTCGTGGACACCAGTCTTCTCGTATAAACGCGCTAGTTTTCATATCAAGTAAATTAGCAATAAATGCCCATGTTTGTTAACAAAATAAATTACAAACAATATAAATTATAAACCACAAACAAAAAGGGCATCAAAATGTTGTTCAATTAGCACTGTAGCAGAGATATTTGGTCATAGAACGGTACTTTATTATCATATATGGTAGTAGTTCATAGCATACGGTGGGATCGTTTCATAAAACAAAGAAACAAACGAGAAGTGATTTCGCATTAAACGGATATTCGTATTGCGAATATAATAGTTATTCTTCGGAATTTGCCAGAAGATGTCGCCGTTCTCCTTCCTCTTCGTCATCTGAATATTATTCATTAATATCATAATACTTAGCAGTTTTGTGCAACATCCACTCTATATAATATGCAAATTTAAAAGAATGACAATCAGAGACTCATCTCAGCGTTATTATATAACTATTGACCAAGCAGACCTACACGTCTTTTTATTTAGTTGTGAAAGAGACCACAGACGAAGGTTTACTTCATAATAGTGAAAAAAGGTGCAAAATGAAGACGAAGACAACATAAGCAAACAAGAAAACAATGAAGAAAGAACAGGCAAAGTGGAGGGCAGACGGTGGAATGAGTTCCATATGGAGATCATCCGGAAAAGGCTCACCGATGACGACGAGATTCCGAGACTCGCGGATCTCGTGGTAGAGAATCGGGAAGATACACGCTGCCGTACACAATACCTGAATGATAAACATCAGAACAACGAAATCAGAATAGTTGCCAAGTACACTAGTCACCCAACTAATTGCTAGCATAACATTCGTAACAATGCGTACTGTCAATACACTAACTAACTATACGTACTATCAACACTCAAACTTTGGCTCTGAACTCACTAATACATTCACTAGAATTCGCATATAAACAAAGTGAATTGCAAAGAGTGAGGATACCATAACGATGAATCCATAGAAGACGGCATTCCATCCGAGAGCCTGTTGTGCCAATGGAATGAGAAGTTGTCCGAGGGCGGCGCCGACCGATCCCGTGCCATCCACGATCCCCGTCACCGTAGACAGCGCCTCCGCAGAACCATGCAACTCACGGGCTTTGCCTGCAAAACACACACTGACTCTTCGAACGATCATCGTTCCGCATTATTGTTATGACACTTAAGGTGATCTTATTGAAAGCATAATCAGATGTATGCTAACTTACAACGTAAAAAATACGTTCAAAGCCATGCAATTTGGGCATACTAAGGCCAACACAAGATAACCGCACCAGTTTCTTACAATTATGATATAAGAATTACCAAGATCGGCCGAAATGGAGCTGCTGATCATGTTAGCCGGACCACCCACGAAGAATCCGACCACCGACAACATGAATGCGTTCAGGTAATAGTCACCCGGAAACACTGAAAGTAAAATTCCGACATAGCAAACACATGAATAACAAAGGAATGTCTATACTACAGATAGGTTAGGACAGGCTAACGTTTTCATCTAATTGTAAGATGTAGCAATATCTATCACGTTGTACATAAGAAGCTAGAGCCAAACCAACATAAACAATGCAAACACTCATAATCGAAACACGTTGAGATACTGACCAGAATATACACCAAGGCAGACGGACGAGATGAGGAGCATGATGAACACAACGGGAGTTCGTGATGACATTCGGTCCTGGAACGAAACATATTATTATCAGAAGCATGCATCGACGTGAAGCGTTATCTTATTTCAAAAACGTGGTGATCCTCTAGTGTAAGACGGCCAAAACCCTCGCCTATTGAAAGTTGAGCTTCACAAAAGGGGTGCTCCCAATGTTAAGGTATCCCAAAACGGGGTGCCACGGTGGTATCAACGACGTTTTTTGTCGACGTATGATCAGAAGAATAATCTTTGAATATTGAAATGGCTAACCGACAAAGCGCCTCCAGCGATGGCAGCGACAATTCCTCCACAATCATAGAAAGTGGAGAGGTTATCCGAATCACCCTCCGACCATCCATGGTGCGAGTGCAGGTAATACGGTAGCCAGAAGAAGAATCCGTAGTTCACCAGCTTCAGACATGCGTATGCAGACGAATACTGTAATGGCATCATATTGCGATAATTCTGTGTGGGCGTTAGACACTAGACATGATCTTTGACTGCGCATTGTATTGCAGTTTCAAAGATCATTTAACGTAAGTAAACACAGATGAAATGGCTTAACCACGGTTTTAAAGTTAAACTTTAAGAAAAAGTAGTGCTTCCAGTCTGAGAATTATGAAAACAAGGAATAAAATGGTGCGAACCGGGATGACACCCGGCAGTTTCCACGCCCGAAGGAATGTGACTGGTCGTGGGTGGTCGACCACCTCGATGACCTCGTCGTGATCGCCCTCCCACTCCACTGGTTCGGGTAATCCTAGAAGAGGAAATACCATCAAATAGGTCAGCGAAAATATGCGATCTATGATTTACCTAAATAAGCAAAAAATTATACCAGTTAGAAGAACACCAAAGGACAATAGTGAGAGTGGAGTCATAAACGATACTAAATGGTTGTCGTGCAACATAAAAAAAATTTGTTTGTTCTATGATAATGCGTAGATGACAAACGATATAGAGGAAAACATAAACAAGAACAGCATTTATGTTTGTAAACATTACTCAGCATTATTTCTTTAAGAATGAACAAACTAACCAACTTCGCGAGGCGTGGAATGGAGACAAAAGTAGACAACGAAACCGAAAACAAACAGAACCGTTGAATTGATGGCAAAAGCAATCTGCAAAATGTCGTTTGTAATCCGGTCAGATTATTTCATGTTACAAAGTCATGGTCAGATTTGATTAACAATATTGTGATTTACTGATAAAACATTGTCAGTAAACTAAACAACAATGACATATGTACCTGATATCCATAGAAGAGCACCCGCGAAGAGATAATTGTGCCGATGATGTTTCCGACACTGGCACAACCCGACCACGCTCCCAACACGATACCACGGGAACCACGACCGAACCAGTTACCAACTATGCACACCTAAAGTAATATGTACAGCGCGGCTAACAAATCATACACAGAGATCTAAACTGTAGGAACAAAAATGTAAAGAAAGAAGTAATTTTCAAATATCACAGTCGAGGAAAACATAGCAACTGTTTCCTCCAAAATTATACTAACCTCAGTTGGCCAGCCGACACTCTGGAATAGTCCGGCACTGATCCATAGAACGGCGTAGAGGGGGCGAGAGTACAATCGGAAATATTCCGTGACGTATCCAAAGTTAAAGATTACAATAGCCGATAACCACATTCCGATCGCCAGAACTTTCCGTGGATTGTATCGATCACCCAGAACCCCACCGATGTAGAGACCCTGCAACAACAGGATATACTACAAAGGAAACAATGTCGGCTACCGTACACTAAAGGGTTGAAAGCAATAAAGAAAAGAATATCGTTGTCACTGATGATCCCAAGAATACGTAATAGGTTATATCCAACAGCGCAGATCATGATACACACAAAACCAAAACATAAAAGTCAGATGAATTACGGTAGAACGGAATAACTCACAAATGCATAGGCAATGAGGAATCCAAAGTCGAGGAAAGCGAGGAAGTCTTCCGCTTCTTTGTTCGTCGGGAAGATCGGTTGCTGTCCGGTGTTGTTATGTGTCCACACATCGATCATCGATGGCTTCACTGTCGACAGCGTTTTCCGCGCCGCGTGCATGAACGCGTAGCTGCAAGACGCTGTAGTTGGGATACACTCATGTGTTGTACAGCATACTCAGTATACAGTTCAATGTATTTGTAGTAGGACATACGACAGACATTGAAACAGCTCACTACTATTACATGACATGGGACAAAGACAGGTAAACACAGTTTTCTTGTTGTTTGCGCAATGATTAGCAGCAGTTGGCCCAGAACACCAAAACGTGAAAAAAGTGCTTTTAGCATTTAAGATAGTAATCCCATCTACCCAAAACCCGCAGAGCAATATAATTTAACAATAACTTAAGTGGTAATACAAAATATATGCCACCTGAAGAATGTGAGGGTGAAGACAGTGAGATGGTGGTACGAGCACTCCATTCCACGGGCCGGTCTCCTACTCGATGGAACGTCCTCCGGTCTCTCCTCTGATGGATTCCGCCTCCGACGATACGGCATCTCTATAAACAATAACGCGTAATTCGATAGCCATGTATACAAAATGAAGTTAGTTCAAATGGTTTTAGCACGAAGAGTAGACAAAGAAAAAGAAGCAATGACGGAGAACTTTGGTTGTTCTTCTTTCGAAGCAAATGAAAAGCATAATGATTCATAAGAAAATAAGCAGCAAATTAGTAAGAGCCAACTCATGGCTGAAAGTTGGCAAGTTGCCAAATATTCAGCTAAAGTGCAAGCTGACAAAACTATCTTGGTCTCACAGCGAATTGCCTTCTTTTTACTCGAAAGTTACTATATGGCATAATCGTGTCTTATTTTTTGTAACGTTATTGTTTTATTTTTATATTTGGTATCTTTGTATCATGCTGTAATAATTGCTTGAAGATGCTTCGAAGGTGCTTATCCATCCTCCCCACTACCTCCCACCCCGTCGTTCCTCGTCGGTTCGTCAGTTCAATGGGCGAATTTTTTGACGATCCGGCGAATTTCGGACAACCGGAGCTTCGACCGAATAAGCGGCCGGGCCGGTCGTGGACGGCCGACGAGCTGCGGCTGAAGAGCAACGTCGACCTGCACAAGCTGTGGTTCGTCTGTCTGAAGGAGCGCAATATGCTGCTGACGATGAAACGCGCACACAATGCGTATGCACGATATCTGCCGAATCCGGAGCGCATCGACAGGGTCGACGAGACAATGGCAGCCATCAAGGAGGTCATCGACGAACGGGATGAGGCCGTATACCGGCTGGAGACCGGTTATGGAGCGCGACCCGACAAGAGGACCATCACGTCATTCATGGGATTCACCTATCAAGAAGAGGCGAAAGAACATCTTGAGCCACCGAACAGCGAGAGGAAACAGTACGAAGTTCCTTATCTGGACGACGACGCATATATGATGCAGAAGCTATGGGCGGAGAAGGAGCACATGAAGGAACTCGAACGAGCCGACGAGCAAAATCTCATGAACATCCGCACACCGAATATGCGACGATTCAAGCGAGGAGGACCACGTTATTTCAATCGATAGAAATGTCTTTTCCATGATCTGTTATTGTTTTGTGTTGTACATTGTTATCGACGCGTAATGTTATGTTACATTTCTGAGATAGAAATATAATAAAGCCTTTTAGAGATGGAGACGGCTGGAGAAGACGATAAGAAGTGGGAAGGAGTTGATGTGGACGAATCGAAGGAGCTCACCGAAGAAGACGTCTTTCGCATGAAGCAATTGTCAGGTCAGCTTTTCTTATGTTTTTGCGACCTTATTTTTACTCGTTTTGCACTAGCAATCTAGTTATGAAAAATAGTTAATTACTTTAATTGCAATTGTTTTATGTCTATGTTCAGCTCCAAGGCATTTCGTAACACGACAGACGAACTTACATACATTTTTGGTAACGGGGTTTACGAGAGAAAAAAGAAATAAAAAAGGGAATAACACTTGTGGAGAAACAACGGCGCAGGTCCCATGATGAGCAATCTATAAGTGTAACTGCGAAATGTTAACAACTACAAAGAATTTTCTTATTGTTATCAAAGCGAATCTTGCTTTTGTGATTATGTAGTATGCACTGTAGTAGGTTTATTTGGAGTCGATCTTCTTTATGCTTTGCCTCCTTTCAGTGAATGGATCTCAGTCCGTTGTGTCACTGGCTGATTCGACGAGCAACTTCGGCGACCACGTCCCGGAGGACATCGAAGAAGTGGAGAACGTCTCTCTGGACAGCGATCTCGCATCGGATCCCGTATGTACTTTGATGTTTCTTCAATTGATCTCAAAGGACATTTTTTTGGTCGGCAAACTATAGAACGTTGAAGCATACAAGTTATTATTGGACTGCAACATCAGCAATTCCGTTGCGCGTCTCTTTTTTCTCTTGTTACTAATTAAGTCTTCACATGGAAAGGGTGGGGGGGGGGGGTAAATTGAGAAATGTCTATTTGGTAGACTGAAAGGCATCGTGTAAAAAGTGATAGCACATTCAATCTTGTTACATCGTCACACAACGTCATTGACTATGTATTGTCAATATTTTAGGTTGAAGTGCCCCAACAACGATTGTACAAGGGATACTTGTTCAATCGACCGCGCCGTCACGACATCAAGCTGCCAGAAACCGGTATAGTTGTGTTTTGCCACCAGTTTCTTATTGTCTATATTTGAACAACACGAAAATTTGTTGAATAAGCTTCGAAGTATTACCGAATATTGTTTTAGTGACCGTCTTAAAATGGCCATTCGGAGCCCCGCCCACTCCGGTAGAAGAGAACGAAGAGGAATGGAAGAAGGTGTGGGAGGAGGCGACGGTCTATCTCATAGGAACTGCCCATTACAGCAAGGAGAGTCAGGAGGATGTGCTACGGTACGTTTTGTAAAGAATATTCTGAGTATTGCTACACCGTTGGTCTAACAAATATTGTTTTTAACAACTAATTGTAAGCTGAAGAGTAGCATCAACGGTTGTGATATCACATGTCCAAATGTTCATTTTCGTCTGTAGTCTTAAGAAACTGAGTTACAATAAAACGGTGAATTTATTCTGTATTGCAGTACCGTATCGATGGTACAGCCGGACGCGGTGATGGTGGAATTGTGTCCGTCACGGACAGCCATGTTGTCCCTGGATGAGGAGACACTTCTTCGTGAGGCCAAGAGCATGACAACCGCCAAGATCATGTCTATTATCAAGGAGGTACGGTACTTGTGAGATTTTTTGATGTAATACAGTATCAATTCATTGTTGTGACGTTTCTAAATGTGAAAAAAACAGTCATTGTCAACGTATTTGGTTATTTTCTCATCGTCAAATATTCTTCATGTAGTTGGATGTTCTTCTCCACTGCTAACATATTAGTTTCGATAGGCTAATGGAGATGTTTTGAGATAAGTCATACAAAGGCTTTGATGCAGTTGTTGTGTTGACTAATGGGTATCGTTGCAGAGTGGTCCGGTATCGGGTATCCTCCATGTTCTCCTCATCTCAATGTCCGCTCACATTACGAGGGAACTGTCCATGGCACCTGGTGTGTTTTTGTTCTTTAAGAAAATAATATTTATGCTGAGTTGAGGGATAGCTCTTGTTCGTGTTAAATGTTTATTATTGTGTATTTGAAATAATTAAGAATTGCTTAGGGCGCTACTTGTAAATATATCTTAAAATAATATTTGAGGTGGTGAATTCCGTGCGGCTCTGCGTGCTTCGCAGGCCACTCCACACTGTCAATTCATTCTCGGCGATCGACCTGTTGAGGTACGTCTTTTTTCTTTTTTTCTTTTTACAAAAATAGCCTGTTTTAGTTTTGTTGTCATAGAGATCTTTGAATACTGTACCTCGTATGATGTGATGCATATGCTAACGGTTATGTGTTATAGTTTTCTAGAAAGTGTTTTGCCAGAATTATGTATTCTCAGTGTTGTAATGTGCATGGTAATACGGTACTTATATCAGGTGACAATTGGTCGTGGATTGGCGTCTCTCTCGGTCTGGCAGAAGGTGAAGTTCTTCTTCTCGTTGATGTGGTCGCACACGAGTAAGATCACTCCGGAGGACGTCGAGGAGTGCAAGAAGGTACGGTAGACGGAGAAAAGGGGTACTGTAGAAGAGGGTTCGGGGAATGTGTTTTGGTCTACTCTTCTGTGCTCGTATGTAGTGCGATTGGATAGTGAATGACGACGTTCCTGGTGTTATACATATAACACACGTTGCTTTTCCGGTATGCAGAAACCAGGTGTCTCATATCCGTGTTACAGGCGGATGTATTGGAGCGTCTTCTGGAAGAGATGGCAGGCGAGTTTCCGTCGCTCTCCGAAATCTTCGTCCAAGAACGAGATCGATATATGACACAGGTCTGTTACTAATGCAGTTTCCGTCCTGCATTATAAACGTTTTACACAAGTTATGTATAGTTAATGGTTTATTTTGCATACTGTAACTTATAGGCCTTTGTTTTCGGCAATATTATACGGTAAGAATTGTAAGTTACATATAGCAGAAACGATGTTACTGTTTGCAGGTGTTGCGCACGGTGTTGGAGTCGCAGACGAAGGGAAAGCGGGACGCGTGGTCTCGGACGGATGCCGCGTGGCAACCGCTTCGCGTGGTTGGAGTTGTCGGAATGGGTCACACTCCGGGAATCGTGTCGAATTGGGAACGAGAAGTGGACATGACCGCCCTCCTCCATATTCCACCACAATCCACATCATCGAAAGTCACCAAATTTGTCATCCGATGGTCCATAACCGGCCTCGTTGCATTCGGTCTTTTCCGCGCGGGACGAGCGATAGTTCACCGCGTCGCGCGCTAATTTATCGCGACGCGTGTGGCTAATTGTATCGATTGGTTTTGTGTTGGTGTATTCGTATCTGGCATTAAGTATTCGAAAAAATGGTCTTTTTGTTTCTTCTGATTGAAGCCTTATTATAGGCTACTTTATCAGTCATTTCCTTGTTACCCAATGCCTGAATGACCAACATCATTTAACTTAAGAATTGTGTTTGTTTGTTTGTTTGTCTCACTATTTCAAGTTTTTGATATTTATCTATAACAGATAAGAGTGTTATTTTTTACATTAACTATTTATCTAAATATTGACTAAGTGGCAATGTACAACTATTGTTGTTAGACGAAAGAAGTAGTGAGTAATATTGCCTATGATGTACATATCTTGGGTGCATTTTCTGTCTCTTACTTTTGTTTCCTTTTTTCGGTGACCATTTCTCTTATTCCTTTGTACAGGTCAACGGTATAGTATCAGTTAGCGAGTCTTGTATTTTCTACAGTATGCTTATCTTTTGCTTTTATTTTTTCTAACAATATGTTGGTCCAGATTTGAACTATACTATAATGTTGTTTTATATCTAAGTATCTTGTTTACTTGAAGCTGTTTTTGAAAGATTAGGATGCTTGGATCAACAGATTGCGTCTTTTTGTTAGCTACTGTGTTCCGATTGTTCCCTTTTCCCTCTTCTGCTTATAGTGTGATCTTTGTGTTGGGAGTTGCTTTCGTTGTTGTATACAGGTAAAGGCGTACCTCGCGTGTCTTGGGGGAGTGGTTGTTATCCACGTACTCGTATCCATGGGAGCGGCTTTTATTCGGCTGGAATCATGTTATCACGACTTGTAGTGTGGAGAATGGGCCAATGGAACATCGATACCGATCTGCTGTTCAAGGTACTGTTGGGGATGGGCAGCAATGTCTTTCAATACATTGAGTGTGATCACGCCGTTTCATGATCGCCGGTCTAATGTACTTTCATTTGCATGTAAACAACGTGGTTTGAAGAACAACCAGAGGAATATGCAATTTTTGAACCGGCGTACTAAGGATGGCTTTAAAACGCTGTGTGTGATGGTGCTGGTTCTAGAACTTTGCCCATTTCGCTGAATGGGAGACGGACGAGGAGCGGCCGTGTGGCGGAGCGTGTTTCGGTCGACAGGGAGAGGTGCATCTGGTCATCTTCACCCATGGAATCGCCGATGCCCAATTCCATTACATCCTCGCAACGCTCTCGGCTGGTGTGTTTCTCTTCTTTTAGCGTTGTTTCGTCGGTGTTTTATTCATTATCTTATTAAGTTTGATGTTTATGAAAATGAGGTTTGTGCTGTTTTCGGTTGTTTCTTAGTGTCCTTGTATAAGAGCACTTTGATTCGCGCTGCTATGAAGTCCTATGCCATATTAGTGAGAGTACGAATAAGAGTATTCGCTACCTGGAAAGGGTATAATTATCAGCCTAACGGCATAAGCACACATGGCTGGCAATGATCTTCTTTGCATTGAAACATGGCATATCACTTCTTTTATTGAATTTCCCACCGTGCGAGTGCCATGAGAGACTTTTGTCTGTTTGAACTTTGTTACTTTTTCACCTGCAGCCGAAAGGGCACAACGGCATTCCACAAGATGCAACATAGCCTACTTGATTATGTGCAATGCATCGAGTTCTCAACCAGAGTTTTATTTTATTGCTAGTGTTCACAATGATACAGTTTTCACACTACTAGATGATACTTGTTGATTGCAGACCTGACATACATCGGCCACGTAGTGGTGGACGGCCACCACTCCGTGGGTGGTCTGCCCTCGTCGGGGATCACCATCGAAGTGGAGAGAAGCACGTTGAGGGACAAGGATACAGACGCCCTCCTGGCCAAGAATCCCTTTCTCGTCCAGGCATCCATCCCACCAGCACAGGCTTTCGTCTCCACTACGGTATGTGTCGGTATATCTAATTGTTGCTAGACAATATTCCTTCTGCAGAGTTATCTATTGTGTTTTGGGATGTATATGTGAGATCCCAGTCGTGCAAAACAACAACAATATCGCGCAGAGTATGCTACAGCTTTATTATTTCGTACTTGCCCTAACATACGAGTATTATGTGGGCATTGTGTTGGGCAGAAGGAGCAATGCCATCGAGAGAATTTTAAAAAATACTAAAAGTAAGGGCGAACTGTAATAACATGAATAGAAGAATATTTTTGGTTATATGTGTTTTGCTTGTATTCTGCTGAAATAATGTGCCGTCTAGGTGTCGTTGGACCTTCTGCTCCGAAAAGGCTGTGAGATGGACGATCTGTCGGTGTGTTCGGACCGTGTGGATGGTGTGGTGGACTCGCTGTCGTTCCTCATCGGCACGTCCCTCCTCTCCTCCAATATGCCCGGACCGTCCCCGCTGGGCAAGAATCCATCGGTATGATGGGCGTTTGGAGTTGTTGTGTGGCTTTGTTAGTCACATCATCGTCTGCCACAAAGAGGCCTTACCTGACGCATTCCACTACTTGTTGTTAGGTTACATATGTTATTGTTACATGCATACGTTATTCCCCGCGCATGAACGTTTGTTGTATTCATAAGAGTACCAACATATGTATTTTTTTAAAGAAGTAGGATGACATGTTGTTGTTGCAGAAACACACGACGATCGCGTCCTTCCAATCGCTGACTCCGCCCCCGAATGACGACGAACAGGACGTCTTCGTCCCCATTGTCAGGATCACCAAAAGTACGTCTTCTTTGTTGCCAAGGATATGAATTAACAGCGTCATATGATACACATCATACGCGTCAGTTGACAGAAATACTCCTGTGGTTGCTAATGATGTTTATCTTCAGTTACTAATGACTGACGTACTTGTTATTGTGGCGCGAAGTGGTTTGTGTCAGGATGTTATTTATGGGTTAGTTACGATGGAGTTTTGAGAAAACTCTGCTAAAATCAGTTCAGCTGAAGGTTTTATTACGAATTATATGCGTAAATATCACAGTATACAATAGTTGTTATTGAAAATAGCGTACACATTCTGACAATGCATGCGTAATTTTTCTGTAATGTGAGCAAATCTTCATTTCTTGCTGAATGTAAGCAGAAATGTGTGTGTTTCGACTAAAGTATATGGCGAATGCTGAAATAAGTTTGCGCTTTGCCTACTAGATCCGATCTTTTAAAGAGACCTAATTATTCATCCTCCGTTTTCGTTGATCATACGTGTATCGGGACACCAATTTGTGTGTTGCCTTGCTTTTAGATTAGAGAGTCACGCGGTGCTGAAATATAGACGCATGGCTTGGTGAAAGAATGTTATATATTGTTAAGTGCACTTATTTGTTGTATTCAATGATTTTGATTGTATTTAGTGGAATCTGCTCAAGAAGTGGCTGTGTCACTGGAGGTGACGGTTCCGGTGTACGGG
>JACMIJ010001319.1:0-12864 GCA_014805365.1 Koerneria luziae
CAACTTTGCTGCAAGCGCAGTTTCTGTTATTCCTTCTGTTGATTGCATTCTGTTTAGCGTAAGATATAATCTCTTTAGCGGCTCAAGACGTTTTTGAGTCCAATGACGGTTATTGCGATGAGATTAGTCTCCGAATCCAATTCATGCGCCTAACCTGTAATTTTCTCTGTATTTCATGATAACAATGGTGTCTAAATTTCAGACGGTTGAAAATAAGGCATTATATTCTGGTCAGTTTTCTTGAATTTAGCAGGCACAGATCAGCTTGTCGAGACTTACATGTGTATGATGTTTGTGCACGTTTGGCAACTACACACACATCGTGTTTATGTTTGTTTACTTTGGAACTGTCTGGATACTTCCTTCCTTTTCGCTGTCTCTTCACGACTGCTGCCTCTACACACATCCTTGAGTTCGTGGCGGTTGAACTAAGAATGTTCTTGAAGGCAATGCGAATGCTGGTGAAGTCGCGAATGACTAATTAGCTGGCAGCTACACACATTTTGTAGTTGTTGTCGTGTAGGTTGTGGTGCTCCACTTCACACATTTATGTCGAAAAAATTCCTCCAATCTCTATCACTCCGAAGGTTTCCTGCATCATCCCTGTGACTATTATGCATATCAGGGTAGTTTTTCATCATTCTCTGTTCCCACTTCATTCTTCAATCTCTTTACTAGCTTTATTTGGTGATTTACATACAGAGATGTTCTTATAATCATTCTACCACTTCCACTATTATCATGCATAACGAAGATGAATCTCTCTCCACTTCATAGAAACCGGATTCTGCACAATTTCCTGTGAGGATTTACATATTTACTCCTGGCAACACGAGCGATTTTCAGTCTTCTGGTCACCTCCATATGCTTTCAATTGTTTGCATTGTGCTGGTTAGTCGAGGGTGTCTGTCACTCACTTGTCACCATGTCTTATGCCCTTTTTGATAGGGTTTTATGCGTTGTTTGCTCATTCTTCATGTTCTGTCTGTACCCAACAGACCTGGTCTGCCTGACGTGTTACGTTTTTTTATATTTTGAAAACTGGGTTTCCCTCTAGCGTATGACGTTGGAAACGGAGTGCCTACTACAAAGTTAGGTTTACACACGGGATGCTTCCAATCTTTAGGTATACTAAAAAGGTGTGTAACGATGTTATACACAACGCTGCTGTCGTAGAATAGTTTGCAGTGGTTCTTTGTTGATTGTATTGCTAGAAATGCCCGTCACTGGTATTCTCATTGCCGTTACTACTTTCACTTTCGTTTCCTCCGTTCGTTGACCTGTGTGCCGAGGTGTATGTGCACAGCTTGTGTCTTCCACGTTGATATAGATGTTTGGGTGCCGGGCAGTTCAGTGTTTTTCCTCTCTTGCGATGAGTGACGAGGAGAGCTCAATCAGCAGTACGGGAAGTAATAACGGGATTTCAGTTATTTTGCCTCAGTTACTCTTGACGACCTACTTAGTGAAGCCTTAGCATTTATTGCGTTGTTCATTTCCGAAAATGTTGTGCTATGCTTTTAAGCTTCGCATGTTTCCCATAGCACATTCGTCGTATTTCGTTCTCTTCGGGATTCATAATGTTTTCTACAAGCTCAGTTCTTTATTTGCCTCATAAATTTGAATGTGCGCTATTTCTGCATGTCTCCATTCGTTATTTCTTTGCACAGCAATAATTGTACCGGGGCATTGTGGTTGTTTTGCTTGTTATTTATGAAATCCATGATTATTCCGCTTTATGTTAGCAAAATCGGGAATAGCTTCGCTTAGTTTGCTGTAATATAATATGTAAGTCATTTATATGCTTGCAGTGATGACGGCGAAGCTGGTCACTCCCTCTCGGGCTGTCTTCGTGCTGATCACGGCACTCGTCGTGGACATGCTCGCCTTCACGTGCATCCTCCCGCTCTTCCCTTCAATCATCAGCTTCTATTCGAAGGATGGACACAGGGTGCGCGCTTTTCTGACAGTGAAAAGGTTATGTCATTCACAAAAACAAGTCAATGCACATAATCAACATAGTAGGATTATCAAAAACTTTGGCATAACTGAAACAAGTATTTTGTTGGCTATTACATTGCTATATAACCGGTACCTCAGGTGTTTTTTGAACTATTTATCTGGTGAAACGTATTCTGTACTTTATGGTTTCTGTGCTTTATAGTTTCCCATGGAATATAAGTGCGATATTTTTGGATGGCGCTTAATGACGTTCTTTCCAGGATTGGCTGTACGATGCATTCACGAATTTGCTTGGTTCCTTCCAAGATTCGATCGGTGCACCGCGAAATGAGCGATTCAACAATGTGTTCTTTGGTGGTAAGCACTTTAAGGAGCTGTGAAGCCGTTACGACAGAAATGTGTGTATTAGTGAACTGTAACTTCTGCGAGAAGTGAGAAACAATACAAGGAAATAGTTGTTTTTGCTTCAAAGGATTCACGATTTCCGCTTCCCATTGTTTAGCTCTGAATGGTAGAACAGCTGATTTGTCTCCCTTCAAAATGGCTGGAACTATTGTTGGAAAACCTTTTTTTCTAATTGTGACCATCATTTTGACAGCATTCGGTGGTACACCACCAAGCATGTGCAGCTTCTAAGGAACTCATATCGAGGACTGTCCTTTGCAGGCCTGCTTGGATCGCTGTTCAGTGCGCTGCAGTTCATCTCATCGCCGATGCTGGGCGCACTCTCGGATGTCTATGGACGGCGGAGTATGATGCTCGTCTCCGCTCTCGGCACCTTCATATCATACGTGGTCAGTCAGTGGCTTTTGTATTATTTTGTAAAGATTGACTACGTAGCTTTTTTGTTTCCAATTTGAAAAAAACATTTTTTAAAAGTTATCCACTACTAAATTTTTCGCCATTTGCGACCCCTTACACACAACTAAGCCTTGTTTCGGGAGAGCATGCTTTGTCTTACTGTGACACATTACAGATATAGCTTTATTCAACAGAAACGTTTTTAATCAGACTAACAACGTCTTTCTTAGCGGCTTGGTTAATTGCGAATGTTGAAAAGTGCAAAAAGTTTTATTTGTCCGGGTGGTAGGACGGAAGCGCATGGCAACGATTATCTGTTTTGTCCACACGCCTGGCTGCTGTTGTTGATTGCTTTGGACTAGAGAACTGTTGAAGTAGTTGCCTTGGTCAACATTAATCTTTTGTGATCTTTGTTGCATATGGTTCACTTTCTTAGTTGTCCAGCACGGCATACAAAGGCATGTGCAAAACGATTATTGTTGTTCTTCGCATTTCTACATTGCAAACCTTCTATGACTTATGAGCAAAACCAAACGGAAATCCCGTTTTATTAACATTTCTAGGATTTAGTATGTTACTGTTGCAGATCTGGATGCGTGCGGAGACGTTCAGCGTTTTCGTGCTGTCGCGCATTGTGGGTGGTCTGTCGAAGGCGAATGTGAACGTGGCCACGGCGATGGTTGCCGATGTCTACGAAGCCAAGGATCATCCGAAAGGAATGGTCAGTGATTGAATATTTTACGCATACATATATACCCCCTCGCAATATGTGAACAACTCGCAATAATGTCACTGCACATGATTAGCTTGGCACAAGTAATGGAACACCGACATGCACTATCAATGTCAAGTAAAAATACCTCCATTTGAGACATCAGGATTCTTTTTATAACAATACCTGTTTTTCTCTGTGTTTTCCACTCGTCCCAATATACTTCAACCATGGATCATGCAATAATGCTTTCTCAGGAGCAACATTTCATGTACTCAACAATATTTTGCAGTATCTACTGCTTTATTCTTTATTACTGTTCTTACCACTGTTACTAACAATGCTATCATCAGCATTCTATCTGATGAATGTTTTTAGGCCTTGATCGGCATGGCGTATTCGATCGGCTTCCTCGTCGGTCCAATGATCGGTGCGTATTTCTCGACGATCGCTCCATCGGGTGGTGTTTTCTTCTCGCTGCCCGCACAATTCGCCATCGGCTGTGCCATCGTGGAGTTCCTCATTATCATCTTCGCCCTACCGGAAACATTGGACTATAACGATGCGGTAGGTAATAGAGCCGAAGGCAAAATGTAACATATGGCAACTTACATCAGCTAAAAACCTGACAATCTCACATTTCAGTTATACATAAGTATCAATACCTCCTTGTGTTTGCTCTTGTTGGTCATTACTGCTAAACAATACTGAAACGTATTCGTTCAATATGAATCTTCTGAAAGGTGTTGGCCTTTTTTAAAGCCATTTGCGTCTGCAAATCTTGCAACTGACGGTTGGAGTTGGGTTTAACTTGTGATGAAATACTTCAGGTTACGCGCGATTCGGTGAACGACAAGGCACGACAGCTGATCAGCCCCACCGAGTTGTTCAAGTTCACCGCTGTCAATGCGCCGGCAGAGAGTATGTTCTACCTCTATATAGCACAGTGAAGTAAAGTTCTCCAGTATCAAGACCAGATAGCTTGTGGGGCACCCGATCTTCCATCATTCCCGTTTGACGATTTCACGTTCATATGCGTCTGTCAATTATGTTACCACTGCCATGAAGTTTAAAAACGATGTTTTTCTAGAGAAGAAGCAGATGGAGCAGCTGGGCAACACGTACTTCCTCTACCTCTTCTTGTACGCTGGCCTTGAGTTCACTTTGCCGTTCCTCACACATGTTCGCTTCAACTTTGGCAGGTTGGTGTTATTTGTTAACTGCATACATTAATCATCTCATTAAGCCTAGTCATAGCAACTTATCCACATCGTTGTAACTATATCAACTCTTAGCAGAAATTGAGCCTTTACAATGGTGAAATCCTTCGATGCCACACAAGAATTTATGTTTAATCTTCACTTTCAGTATGCAGCAGAGCAAGATCTACCTGTTCACGGGTCTCCTGATGCTGCCCATTCAAGGTGGATACGTGCGTAGAACGCCGCTGCACAAGTAAGTCCCTCGATGGCCTGTGGAGCTTCTTCTGTATAGTTTCTTGAAGGTTCTGTTTATCATAGGATATTTTGTCTATTGTATAACGTTGTCTTTCTTATTGTGAATATTTAGTTGATACCGACCCCATCAGCCCTATGTATTTCCTAGGGTGTTCCTGGCACGTAGGAAACCAGCCGTCAAGGAATTTCTCTGATTTCGTGCAAAGAAGTTACCTTTTCTATACGAAACCCACATTCTCAACACTTCCGTATAATGGACACATGCAACGCGCCCGAGCTTTGTTTCATGCCCTGATGAGTCTACACCAGATTGTTCCCGCCATAGACCAATTCCATCAGCTGCGCGCATTTGGGTATTCGGCTGCGCACTATTGAATCACCGGAAGCTTGCCCTTTCTGCATGATTACTACTACTAGCAGGAGAACTCGTACTATCCTGATTAGTCGATTTAGAACATTCGCTTCATTCAACCAGGAAATGGTTTCTCGTTTTACAATATTGCAAAATCTTCATCATGTCTCAAGTAGACTGGTAAACTTAAATTTTCAAATATCTCTAGCGAAAATGTCTTGAAAATAGTCATTAAAGTCTTCGCGCAGGATATGAGACCTTGATTTACCGTATTCTGTGAAACTTGACATAGTTTTATTTGTGAGCGCCTTCTAACGAATGGCTAAGTATGTTATTAGTACTAGTATGTTATTCTAATTAACGTGCGTTCATTCAGACAGAAGCGTCTGGCGGAGATCGGCATCTGCTGTATCATCCCGGCGTATCTGATCGTCGCCTTCGCGCGATCCGTCGTCGTCCTCTACGCCGGACTGTTCTTGTACGCTATCGGTACGTCAATTATTGTTATGACACCTTATAACGATACGATACACGATTTTTTTTTGTATCGTATCGTTATACCTATTTCGCTAAACGTTTTTAAAACTATTAGAACGTACCGGGGGACTAACGTGTATGCATACTGTAAATGGTGTTCAGGCTATTGAGAATTAAGTAACTTTTCGCATTACTTGTGCTGTGGCTGTTATGGCACACACAAATCCCCACATGGGTGGGGGTGGGGTATATTTATGAGAGTTTGCATGATCCTTGACATCGGTCATCGTTGATGGTATCCTCTTGATAACATCACTACCGGCACCCGATCGGCAGCCTTTTGACAAATTGACAACATTACAACCAAATTAACTGTCAGTCATTGTGTGTCGTTCCGAGTGCATTATATCGCCGAGCACATAATATCCACACTGTGACCATCACAGTTACTTGAACACCCTAGGCAATGTTTCATGCAAATTTGGACCTCATGGAGTGTTTTCAGTACAAAATAGTCAACATCCTGTAAACCACAAGTCAAATTACGTCAGTCGCCTAGTAACTTCCGAATAGGCGAAAGATCGTTCATAATTCGGGAAGTCAAATTCAATTTTCGCTTAGGAAATGCCGTTCTTTGATGCATTCAGCTAATGCGAAACGTATAATAGAAATTGTGTTGTGAAAGTTTTTCGATCTCTAGGCTTCGAATTCAACCATGTGATAACAGTCAGAACAAAGAACAACATCCTATAATGTTAAGCCGGAATCCTTCAACTATCCTCTGTTTCAATCCTTCACATACACATTGTTGGTATGATCAACAAAAGTTGCAATGTGTGCATGCGTGCGTACTTTGTTAGCAGCACCAACGCCCCCCTTCCCTTTGGGCAACAAGAGTGTGCCTTACAACTTATATTAGAACTCATTCTCCTTCGGAGCAATTGGTTCCAATGAAACTATACCTAACGGTTCGCAGAAAACTCGCTTGTTTGGCGGTCTACCGCATATCTAACATAAATCCAGTAACATATGACATAAATGTAGCATAATTTTACAAACTTTACAAGATATGCATTGGGTCTGCAGAACGATGACAACAATAAGCTCTTCTCTTCAGCGTCGGCGACAGTGGTGCCCGCTCTGACGTCGTGTTTGTCGGTGATCCACTCCGCCGACAAGGGCGCGACATCGGGCGTCTTCCGCTCGATCGGAGCGCTCGCACGCGCACTCGGACCATTCGCAGCGGCAACGCGTACGTGGACTTTTTTATTATTGATTTTATGTCCCATGCAAATTTTTGAACTTACGAAACATAATAGCGTATCTTGCATAAAACCTTTTCCCACAATAAACTCTAAACGGCTTTCAACGCACACTCTTTATCACAAGTAATAGAGTTTTGTCGTTACAATACAAACGAACACCTCTGATCAATTTCAAGTATTCTCAAGAAGAGTAAGCTTCAAATGCTCACTTTTTTCAAATGCTGTTATGTGCTGGATACCTAATAACACTCATTTTACCGAAGAAGAAAATGAGCTATTTTTCTTTGGGTGCAGTGGTATTCTTTCCTGCGTGAGCAAAATAGTGCCAAATTCTTTCGCCTTCTATTTTCTTGATATCCTTGTTGATCCAACTGCAAAACAACAACTTCCTGGAAGTCGTTTTCCAATCACACGTACGCAGAGTGCTCATTTCTGGAAGCCGTGTGCTGTTGCTGTTTTCGTTCTTTTCGTAGCCCGAAATTAACACCCTCAAAACATCCGCTGTCTCTATTCCTGCTTCGTTCGTAGTAAACAAACAATTTGTGACCAAAAGCGCAACAACAAAGATATACGGTTCTCTGTTTTTATTGCACGTTACCTTAGTTGATTAATATCCGACAAGTAATCGTTTTTATTGTTGCTATCAAACTGCATGTGACCTATCGTATCAGAAGTTTATGGGTCTACGGTATTGTTATTCCTCTCGTAGATTTGTACTCTTGACATTTGTAGTAAACATGATCAGAAATTCATCTTTTTTTTTGTGAGGCGAAAGATTGTGTTTTCCAACAACCTCACAAACTTGTCTTTTAGTAATGCCTAAGTGCTCTGATGTATAATTCCTCAACAGTATTTGTTTGTTTATCAAGCCCCTAGTGTTTTGACAACACAGTACGAAAAAGTACATAAAGTGTGCAGCCGGTAATATAATGCACATTTGGTTGAGCTCTTACAGTGGAAATGAGTTTCGGGAAACATCATAACTGTTTCAAAAGTACTTGTAGTGATCGTAGTCTAGGTAGGAATCTGACATAGTGTCACATGTTAGTGTCAGATGCTACGTTAGTGTCAGATGGCATCTGACATAGATCTGACACAACGTCGGAGACGAATGACATGCTTGGAATATGCATTACAATCGTATTATTATGGTGACATAGATGCATGTCGGAATCCATTCGTAATGTAATATTCGTGTAGTATTTTAGTTGCGCATTTGCCGGCTCAGTGCTTCCAGAGAAAGATCCAAGTAAAATAATTACTGGCAAGCTACAACTGCATATATGCTCTTGGAATTGGAAACTTGCCAAATGTGGTTGCCTTAGTCCAACATATAGCACTTTAAAAGTTCTCTGGACTTCTCTCTTTGTAGAAAATTGCAACTATCGCGTGTTGAAACGTATTCTCGCTATTCTTACATTACGAACAACAAGTATCAATACTACCAAAGAAGTCAGTATTCTCTTGTTTATCATTATTAGTACATGATTAATCATTGGCCCACGTCAAAGGCTTGTTAATGGATACGATAATAACGCCAATTTCCCGATATCCGTTATGAAAATGGAAAACAAATGATTGCAGTGTTCTGGCTGGTCGGACCCGAGTACTGCTACTCGATTGGTGGTCTGCTGCTGGTGATTCCGCTCGCCTTGCTCCGAAACATCAAGCACGAGGTGAAGCAGGAGTAATCATCGTGTGAGGTCCTTCGAACCTTCTTGTTCGGGATGATCCCATAAGCGCAAGTTAAAATTAAAGTTTGCAAGTTAAGCCGAATAGTAACTTTTTCATGATGGTTCTCAAGTTGTACTCGATTTAGTATCAAATGCCAAAATTTATATTGTTTGGCTGTTTATATATTGAAATTTTGGCTCATGCGCTTTTGGGATAATCCCTCCTGTACGTTGTTTTGTTGAGATCGCTGTGCATATCTATTCTTCCTCCACACATACCAAACATTTTCATTGTTTTGTACAAATTCTCTCCTTAAGGCATAATAATAAGTTGGCTGCATACATCTTTCTTTTACTGTATGCCAATTCATATCTTTGCTATTTGTTGTTCCGTATGTACCTTATCCATGGCTACGAGGTAATTGTGTGTGCATCTTCTTGCTGAGCTGTGATAGTAAAATTTCGATGTGTTGCCTTGTTGTGCCTTTATTTATTCCGTACAAGCGTGTACATATGCGTTGGATGGTCGGAAAACAATAATAAAGTTTACTTTCGCTATAAATGATTTTACATACAATATAACGAAGCGCTTAGACTCCATAACAAAGCGCTTGAATGATCATTTAATGTATATTAGAAAACATACATAAAGACATCCAGGATCGAGTAGTATGGCAGTGGTCTAGTCATGAAGGTATCGCGCTGGGTTCGGGTGTTGATCCGCCGGTCTTAAATCTCCGAAGCTCCGTTCAGAAACGCTACTGATTACTGGCAAAACAATACCTTTTTCAGATCTTCAGAGGCTAGTGAAATTCAGCACGTCAAGCCGGTTGTTTTGGGCGTCACGCGCATATTATTATTATGAATAGTGAAGGAGAGAGTATTCGCGGGAAGAATATATTTGCTGCTGGTGGTGGTTGTTGGGTGATGATGGGTGCGCATTGTTTTGTCCATTGTTTTGTCCACTTGTCTCTTGCGTCGCCCCTTTATTTCTACGATTGAGGGGACATCTCTGGACGCGTCGCTTATATATCTCTATGTGTGTGTGTAGGCTGCCATTTGGGACATTTATTACATGTCATTTCTCTCATGTGAAGCCGAATCTTCGTGCTTATTTGTACACATTGGTGCGATCTTAAGATTAATGTGCTTTTGGTGAGCTGGTTAGCGTCTTGTATATACGCGCCGCAAGAACAGTGCCGCAAGCACCACTGCGAAATTTTCGGCATGTTTTGAAATACTTCACTATGTTAAAGCTTCTGTTCCATTGTGAATAATAATACAATTCACGAGGATTACAGCACTTGTCATACGAAGGGGTGTGGGAGTAACCTAATTTTGGAGAAGGGTAATAAGTCGAGAGGAGTGAGATCATAATGGTAATGCGCAACTGCGACTTCGTAAATCTTTAAAGTTTGTTTCTATGCAATTGCATTCTGCCGATCTTTTTGTTGTAGGTTATAATTAGAGTTTGTTTCTATCATATGTAGGTTGCAGATGTTCTTTGTACGTTATGTGTCCCAGTTCCACCTTCAGCGATTGCGCGAGAACCAATTGGTCACAGTTCATCTCCGCCGTGCGGGCGGTCAGCATGCTCTAATTATGACGGCTGCGTCGTTTACCTCCACGCATTATGCGTCCGCTGGCTGGCTGTTTATGGGGTCATTCAGTCAACCCCTCAATTGCACCGTTCTTCCCCTTTCGACATTCGCGAGATTTGCTGCCCAATGGATTCAATTGATTCAATTCTTCCTTTTGTTTGGCAATTTGGTTCTTGTGCCGTAGCGGTCAGAAAAGCTTGTTTTGAATATGAATATTAAACTCAAAATCATTGAATTTCAAGATTAACATTGAATGTCTTCAATTTGGAACCTTACTTTGAGCTGTTTGAACATATCGTTAAGATTTGAACTATATGAAATACATCTAGCCATTGTATTTTCGTTTAAAAGAATAGTAGGGGTATTGCAATTCCGCTTAGCTAACAAGGTAACGTTTTGAGTTAGGCAAGAAATTAGAAGGTGAGAGTATATGTGCATGTATGTAGAGCACTTTCAGCTTGTATGAATACAAAGTTCAAAATCTGACTGTAAGACTTGTAATAGTTAGAAGCATTCTAATTCCCATTGTACGAGCCAACCAACTCAACTTGCAAAAGGGTGGGGGGACACTTGTTTATGAATGTTCATGGTGGGAACGCAAGGCGGATGCCCGTTGATTCACACATTCGTCAAGTTCAAATTTATCGCGTCTGCTGCGATGCAATTATTATCCTTTAGAGTTCCTCCATTTTCAACTTTCAATTAGGGCTGAAGGCTCTGTTTTTTTCTATTAAAGGAGCTAAAGCTTTCCTGTTTAGGGAGCTGTTAAAGGAGTCTGTCCGTTGCGACAGAAATTTGTGTATAACAGACAAGCAATATCTGTGAACAAGGCGAGTATATATGGAGGTATTCGTGCTTGCCTACCAAGGACTCAAAGTTTCCGGCAGTTTCAATAACCTGTGAATCTTCCTTGAAGAGCCGTAGGAGTGAAAGATGAACGCTCAAGCTGTTCATCTTCTGGCCATAATGCCAACGGCAGAAGTGCATCCTTGATCGGTGTGCTATTTCCGAATTCACAATGGGAAAAACGTATTTTCGTTATTATGCTCGAAATTTTGGTTCTCACGTCTGTTATATCTTCTATTCTTCTGTCTTTCATGCTCATCAGGCTAACAAAGAACATCATAATGCCGTTTCACGGCCAATTTGTTCCCACATGATGCTGCTCAATGCCCTCTATGTTCACCAATCCAGAACAGAACATTACCAGAGTGGAGTTAATGAATCGAGCAGTGACGAAGTCGCTGATCATTGTTGAGTCCTCCTCCTTTCATCGTTCGGTTATGCCCATCGCACTCTACTGACACATGTCAACTCTCCTTCCTCTCTTCGGGATTCATAATAATTGCATCGGTTGCCGCCGGTCCGAGCAGAAGAAGAGTGCAACGCGGAGAGAGAGAGAGAGAGAGAGAGAGAGAGAGAGAGAGAGAGAGAGAGAGAGAGAGAGAGGACTGCGCATAATGCAGTTACGATCGGCGCCGTGTATGTGAATGGCAGAGAACGAAAGGACGACGAACGGAGGAGGAGGAAGACGAGAAAGAGGCAGTCGGCTGCCGAAGGCGAACACTTTTTGCTTGTTGCTTACCACTCTATTGCATAATCTACCTTCTGTCTTATAAGAATATGTAGAATGTAAGAACTCGGAGAATAAGAATGGTCAATTTTTTTTAAATACTTAAATACTATTACAAGGACAGCACGAATAGTTCATTACTTGGTATTGCCGAAAGGCATGCTCGTTGCCTCTGTTCCACTAAAGGTTTCTTTTTGTGTTCTTTCGAATATGTGTCACTGTGTGCATGTTTTCTTTCTTGCTTTGCATTCATTGTTGAAAGTGCGCTTGCATTGTCTCGAAGAACTGCCATGAATCAACTTCTTTGGTTGGTACGATCAATGCGGATTGAGATGCATGAAAACTTTCTGCTTGTTTCTAGAAAGAAAAAATAATGGCAAACATTGACATGACATCACTTGTCATTTTCTGCACCGTTGTGTGTTTCAACACAGTGAATGCTTTGTAATATTCACTCATGTAATACCCAAACTGTGACCAATCACAGTTATCTTAACATACTGTGAGATATTTCTATGGAATCTTGGAGCTCCTGAAATGCATCAAGTTCATAATTTTCGACATTTGTACGTTAGTCACAAGTCAAGTCAGGAATATGTTTGTTTTCACTGCTCTGTTGTTTGGAAATAACAAGCGATTCTTTTTCGGTTCATCATGTGAGAAGGAGTGTGTTTAGGCTTTTTCCACAATAACTTCCGTTTCGAGGTACAATTATGGCAAGATTTGTGCTTCTCGTGACCCTCGTGACACCTTTTCTTACTTGGAAAGCATACTTACACATGTCGGAGAAACTACAATATGGAAGGTTTTTTCGAGAACCGTATAGTGCTTGCGCCTTTTTATGTTGGCGCATTTCATGATATACTTTTCTGTTTTTCGTAACCATTTCTTGAAGGTACGAAGTTCCATGTCCCGTGGTACTACATAATTGTATGCTATTTATTTATTTATTTATCATCAAACCCATATAAATAGTGATCACAGTACATGTAAT
>JACMIJ010001320.1:0-12863 GCA_014805365.1 Koerneria luziae
GCTAACGAATTCAACTTCCTATACTCCCTTGTCTGGGTTGATCGGCTTGATACAGGTCACTCTGTGATCGCGATACCCAAGCATCGTGAGCGGGGGGCCTCTATGTGCGCTTGGCCATAACATCTAGGCCGTCCGGGTTTGGTCTTGGTTTTGGCGATGCGTGCCCATGCGTCGCATGCTTGGGGTTGTCCACTTTGTGCTAAATAACGCCTAACTAGTCTAACAATACCATATCAAGGAAAGCAAAGGCGTATGTAAACAAGAACAAGTCTTACAATTAGTGAGGTTCAGACTAGGACTATGGGATGTGCGCAACTCACGCAACAGTTCGCTCTCATGATTGCATTTCGTTGTTCCGTTGTCACTGACAAAACCACTAACAAGGGAACGATCAGTACTAGATATATTGTTAGAGAAGGAGTGAATGCACTCCTTTACTATGCCCGAATTGTTAGTTTGCAAAAGCTTCTTTACTTTGCCCGCGCGAATTGTCTTATATTTTCTGTGAAACGCGAATACATAGGGCATAGTTACGTGTTATTTTCGCCCGTTTCCCCTCGGTCTCCCAAACCTCATTAAACACCCTATATACATTTATATCACTAAAGAAGCTACAGAAGTGTCAACCACACCTAGGACAAGATATTATTAACGGGGACATAGTGCTTTAAAAAGTGAGTTTACACCTTCTTTAAAGGCGACTTTCTAAGCATACTGTCACTTTCAGAAACTGTAGAAGAGTGAAATTCCAGTGTGCGCTGTGTTCTCACAATCAGACTCCGGTACTGATTCTTCCATTGCTGTTGTTATTCTGTTATCACTAATGAAGTCGCTGAAGAAGCTACAGAATTGTTCGCAACACCCAGAACAAGCTGTGCCTTTTTTATGGCTTCAATTGCTGGTTGTTGGTTTTCACTACCGTGCGAGAACGGTTTCCAATACAATACAAATAGCGAGTGACGAATGTTTTGTTTTATTCGCATAGGTTATTTTCAGCAGGAAAAGGCTTGTAGGATAAGTATGGCATTGGTAACGATTGCAGTCGCAGTGTGCGCAGTGTTTTCTGATTCCGGCACTGGTTCCTCCGTCGCCGTTGTTGCGGTTGGTGGTGTGATTGTTAGTGTGGTAGTTGTTGGTGTAATGGTGATAGTGGTGGTTGTCGGTGTTGTGGAGGTGGTGGTAGTAGTTGGCGTTGTGGTTGTGGTAGTGGTGGTTGTGGTGGTAGTGGTTGTTGACGTCGTTGGATTTACACGATGATATTCTCTCTTCGCAGCTACTATGATGGCTGTTTGGTCTTTGTTGCACTTGTCCTCTTTGCAGTAGCACCTCACTAACTTCTCTCCCTATAAGTGAAAAAAGTAATTGCAGTGGCATAGGTATTAGCTCAGGGGAGGGGGCGTGGTTTATCCAAAAAGATTTTTTCACAATGTTACATATTTATTGGTATCCTATGGTATGTCCTAGCATGGTATGGATACCATGCTAGGCTTGCCTAAGGCCGCGTGCATGGGATTCCCTCTGAGGGACGAAGTCGCGACGACAGCGAACACACAGAGAACAATTTCACAATAGGAAAAGCAAAAACAAAAAGCAACATGAAACTCTTGCCTTTTCGCCAATGCACCCATCGACGTAATTTAAAGCACTACATATGAAAAATGTTACCATACAACTTAAAGCTCTTACCTCTCTCCCATGGCAAGCGCCATGGTCCCAATCGATATTGGGTTCATAGGTACAGCCAGTCCGTTCAGCCGTTAGGAGCTCATTCCTTCGAAATTCGAATAGCACTTTGCAAGCTTTTGCAGCACTTGAACAAGGGTACGGCTTCGAGTTGTCGAAGCAGTCGGACGGTCCGATATCGTCCGGAATTGCATGAAGAAGCACGAATAGTTGCGCGAATGACCAGGCGGAGCGACCTACACCAATAACTATTAAAATATTTAAGTGTATTTTATTACTATAATTAAAATATTAAAGTGTATTTTATTAGTATAAGTGTTAAGGTAAGTAAATAGTATGTTAGATTGTATTAGCTACTTATTGTTAGTAAGTGAGATTAGTCGGTTTCGGTCTCTAGCGTCTGACCGGCTAATCTCTATTGCATGAGTTGCGCACAACCATAGCGTTAGTCCATCACTATCACTATAACGTGGTCTTATTTACGCTATATCCACACGTTAGCATTCCTTGGCATGGTATTTTTGAACTATTTATGCACTATTTAGTACAAAATGAACTACCTCACGCACGCGACGCATGAACGCGCGTCGCGGTGTGCGCAACTCACGCAATAGTTCCCAAAAATCGGACTGCCAACGTATCGTAAGCGGTTAGGCAAATTATACCACATAATCTAACGTTATATCACAACTGATCTCAATTAGGGCAAGAATACGAACCGCCTGGATAAGAACCGGATAAAGACGTTCAAATTAGCGAGCGGTTTTCTAGGGTTCTTATTCAGGAGGTTATTATCCAAGCGGTTCTTAAATTGGGCGGTGCCTTAATTTAGCTTACAAGTTTATGTTATAATATAATATAATATATACCCAGTCCGCCCGGCTCCCTCGACTACCGCCCCGCAGGCTATGAGGCCTTGATTCGGGAGGACTTCACCTTACTTTTATATACCCGGCTATGGTAAACCGATAGGCCCCTACAATGCTCACTTTTTCGCCGGTGTTATCATTAAAGAATAAGTGAGCAGTTACAGGAAACTTGCAAAACGGGAACACAAAAACCTCGAAATTCCATCGCAGGCGACTGTTTTTCAGCGATGAACGCGATACGAATGACGTACGTAGAAATGACGATGAATTACGAATGACGCCGCGTCACGCAGCAAGCAGCGCATTTACGCAAGCTGAAAGGTGATGCCGCAGTAGTAAACCCCCCGGAATCCGCGAGCTTGAAACCTCTTAGGATCCTGTGAGTTCAATGGAAATGTCCATTAGTTAGTAGAAACCTGGGAGGTTACTACTACGGAATCCGAGCGGTTTACTACTGCGGCAGACACATCGAAGAGAACCTGTCAGAATGGTGTCATAATTCCAATTTCAACTTCAATTTTATTCCGTAAACAGAAGGTTTGTTCTCTGACGGACGATGTCCTTCCAACGTGGTTCATCAACAACAGCACGTCCTAATATGTAGGTGTTTGAATGTGTCAAAATAGGTGTTGGAATGTTGGAATACTTCCAAAATACTGGCTACCTTCAAAATACTATTATATGTAACAACAAATACTACTGGAATACTTGACTCCGTTCTGTACAACTATCCGACTGTCGATTTATGCTCAATTTTGTAAGCCTATTCAAATTGTTCAGAGTTCATAAACAGGTTCAAAACTAGGGAAACGGCTTGCATTCTTGAAAAATTTGACAGCTTTTGCAAATTTGCGTAATTGGTAAGAAACCTAACAATAAGATATGATCGTACAGCGAGAGTCAGATATTTGTACAGAACGGAGTCATGTACTTAAGCTAATAGCCTAATAGTAGCAATAGTACTTCTTCTGTTCAAATTTATCTTACTTATCTTCATGTTACACCCGTCTAACTCTTGTTTTTAAATGTCAACCAGCACACCGGATCCCAACAATATACTAACTAGTAGCACTTTTTCTTTAGCTTGTTTTTTTTACCCATTTTACTCGTAACTAGTTTTCTTTCAATATTATGTTTCCACATTTTCACACAGAAGTGTGAAGCTTGTATGATGGAGTGAAAATTGTTGACTAATTGCAGGTCGATAGAAGTACAATCCGATTGATAAAAAAAGATATTGATAGAAAAGCAACACGGATAATAAGTGTTCCATGACCCACGCATTAGCTGCCGACTAATGCATGTATGCCGTGCCAGCCCCGCACGGTTGGTGACCGCTAGTACTTCCTTTAATATTTTCTTTTAGTGCTTTCTTTGCACTTTTACTTTCTTGCATGAGTACTTTCTACTTTCTTAGTACTTTACTTAGCACTTTTTTTATTTGTTTTGAAATACCTGAATCATGACTTTTGACAATAAGACCTGATACTGTTATGTCGCGCGGAACACTCTTTCATATGTAGATGCGAGAAGATAACAAGTTTATTTCGTCCCTTTTTTCAGTAGAAATCAATTAACCCGACTCAAGCAGTAAACCAAATTAGAGGGTACTGTACTATTGGCGTACCTGACTCCGTTTTGTGCAAATATCCGACTGACCAAGTATAAGCACATCTTATTGTTATGTTTCTTTCCAATTACGAGTATAATATTTTGTTGGCCCGTCACTTTTGTGTTCAGGAAATAAGCAAATTCCTCGGTAAACTGACGGTTTCCTTTAATAGTGCGAAGTTGTAAGGAGTGTTATAAAGACTCAAACGCTAAGGAATGTTTGAAACGCTCAAAAAATGGAGTTTATTCTTCCTTGAACTCACAGGTTTTTATGATTTTTTCAGATGTCTTGTCTTCAGTTACTTGGTATTTTGTCAATCGCATTGGCGTCACACGGAGCATGGGTACGTCGTGCATGTATTTACGATTACTTTATTACTTTGAAAATAGTACATTACTTTGTTATTTTATGACAATTTACAATTGCTTTATTGTTTTATAACAAAGATATACACTTTACAAATGGTTTATTATAGATCGGCAAAGAATATTGGTCTGTTATCGACTACAACGGTTACTTGGAAGGAAGCATTGATGATTTCGCCATACTGACGGATATTGAGAACTTTTACGTCGCATACTGGTATGGTTGAGATGCTTTACATATCATCCTGGTACGATTGAGAACTTTTACATAAAACGGAATATAAAACGATAGTCGGACATTTGCACAGAACGGAGGAGTCATATAAGCCAATAATATATGGGTGGACTATCTGAACGTGATTCTTGAGGATTAGGACTGGATTCCGATTTAGGAGGAGGATTATTGATGTGCTTTAGGATTCCAAAGCCAGCGAAACGAGGATTCTCGGGGTCGTTCGGTTACGCACGTATTATCGATCCACCGCAGAAGCGATGCGAGAATTACGTGCCAAAGATTTGTGGATGGTTTCCGGATTGTGATCGACAGCTGCACATGATAAGTGCTTACAATGGATAGTAAATGTTATTTAAATAATTATTATTATACAATTATAAATAATTATTGTTATTTCAATAAAAAATATTTAGCGAAAACATCATTTCAGACTTGTTCCGGCTTTCGCGTTCTCAGTGTTCCGAAAAGATACAAGGGATCTGCGCTACCGTAAGAAGGCATTTACTTTACATTTTATGCATAATAGTGCTTTCGCCATGGCTTATATGTTTTGTAATTGTTAAGTACGAGCAATTATACTGCGTTTTGATGTTCTAAGGAACCACAACGGGGTATTGGGACAGTAATAATATTTGGTGGTTAGAAAGTGAGTTTTACACCTTTTAAAGAATCTGTTCCTCAGATTCAAATGGATTCCCGCCGCGCATTCTGTCTTCAAGCATACGATCGGCTATCGCGGACATCGCATTGCGTTATACGATCCATATGAGCATGAATTGGTACTACTAGCTATATCCGATTGTCACTGTATGAACAAATCTTATTGTTAGGGTTCTTTCCAATTACACAAATTTGCAAACTTGTTGAAATTTTTCGCAATCCTATGCCGTCTCCCAAGCTTTAAAACTGTAATAAACTGTGAACAGTTTTAATACGCTTATAAAACTGAATATCATAGCGACAGTCGGATATTTGTACAGAACGGAGTCAAATATTCCAATAGTAAGAAGAATGTTTTCCTTGAGCACATTTCTTCACAAAAGGCTAGTATTCAGTGACTTCAAATACCTCAATTGAGTGTTTAAAACACTCATTTTCAGTGTTACATAGGCATTTCATAATCCTATTAAGAAAAAAAATGAAACACTTTTCAGAAGACCTTCGGCGATGCGCGCGCGTTGCGTCGCGTATTCACGGGCGTCACGAGGGTGGACAAGATCCAATCAGCGGATATGATCTTGTCCAAGGTATGCGTGTCATATTATGCTGGAAATATTATGCCGGTTCCAAATTAAAAAAAATTATTATTATTATATTATAAAAAATATTAATATTATGCCGGTTCCAAATTTGCATATTGCTTTGTTATAGCGAGTGATGTCTTTATTGTGGTATGCCAGTTATACTGTAAGAAACAACTGTGGTTTATCATGGTCCCAGTCGAGATTACTATAATACTTTTTGTTAGGTTACTGTAAAAGGTCACTGGAAAGGTCACTGAAAAGGTCATTGGAATCAGATAACCTTGCCACGAAGGCTGATATGTTCAGGACCTCGATGACTACTATTCGAACGTTTGGCTGCTGAATCTCACCGTTCCTGAGCGCCTACCAACCGTCACTGCTGTGTGTTAAAATCTTTTTTTTTAATTTACAGAATGTATTTACAATATGGAACATTAACTATCACTATTTGCTAACATATTCAAATGTATTTCTTTGTAATACTTATTGTTAGTGCAAACTTCGACATATAATTCATAAATACGTAATATTGTTACAGCTAAATAGCAAAACTCATTTAGGCAGCACCTGTGGAGCAACACTATGGACAGTCGAAATGCCGCTTTACTTCGGAGGAAGACTTCGTGACTTCGTCCGCGGTAACGGAAACAACTCACCACCCTTCAACGGAAACAACTCACCTCCCTTCGGAAAATGAAGAGGTATGGCGTAAAAGCACTCAGAGAAAAATAAGCCTCAAATGTTCAGTGTCCAACAAAACTCTCATAATCCATTTCTGCAAACAAACCACGGTACAAGATTATTCAATCATGTATTTCACTAGCACACTGTTCGTAGATCAAAATAAGTTACTGCTGTAGCACACAAATGTTCCAGGTCCCAGCCAAGGATGCTGCAAAAAGTGACGAAATTACGATCAAGAACGATTCCAGGGAAGTTGAAGAACAATCACCAAAGGCCGAATTTTCGTCGTTCTCTACGTCAACTACGGTATCCTCAGTGTGCAGCTATTATTAAGTAAAACGAACTGTCAAAGGCGCGTAGCAAATGAGAGCGCGCGTCGTATAAATCGCGAATTTTGTTATGCCTATAAGCATTCTACAAACCCAGGTCAGTACTAAAGTTGTTTTACTCATCAAGCGGAACACAACAATAACAAAATCATAGGTTTAGACACCCTAGAAAGGGTTGCACAGTTCGTCATTTGGTCAAACAACGGAAAACGCGACAATTCGTTTTACAGCAGTAATAATTCTTACTTGCAGCTTGCCTTGAACGCATGCACATACCGTATATAATGTTCTAAATAAGCCATACAGCCTTTCCTTACAATTAGACAAACTTGTAAACTAATAAAAAGGGTAACCGTTGTTTTTGTATTTATGCGCAATATGAAACACATTGTAAGCTCCTCTGTTTCCAGTGAGCTGTCGAGTGACATTTTATACTGAGTTACGCATGTACCGTCTCTAATGCTCTAAAACAAGTCATGCTGCCCTTCCTTAGACAAAATTGTAAACAGGCAAGAAGAGAAAACTGTTCTTTTTGCATTTATGCGCAATATAAAACACACAAGTCACTGGAAAAGTCGCTGAAAACCGAAGAGTTAACTTCCGAGGCTGGGAACACCTCAAAGCGTATGTATAGGTGTTCGTTAAGGATGCACCGAAAACGACGACCTCCGGAAAAGAAACTGTCGATGAAGATCGGCAAGTTCAGCAAACTTCTGTCGAAGTTCGAACTTCCACCGAAGCAGCTGTGGAAAGTGCAGAAACCAGCAAGGAAACAACAACAGACGGAAGTATGCTGACCTTTGATTGTCTCTTTTTGTCTTTGCGCAAAAAAAGTAAAAAAAACAACAAAATAACAGTTCACAATTCCTATCTCAAAGTCTAACAATGAAATGGAGAGACAATTTTGTTCCCGCCAATACTTTGTCCAGCGGCCCGGCACCCTCGGTTACCGCCCCGCAGGCTATAAGGCTTGATTCAGGAGGACTTTACTTTACTTACTTTGTCCTTATTTGGTTCATAACAAAAAAAAGCAAAGTCTTTGCATGTAAAGTGTCCTGACAATGAGAGAGCCAGGCACCTTCTATTATACAAGCAAAAGATTTTTGGCTCACAAAAGCAATAGTGCAAATACTGTTCAGGCGAAACGACCTTAGCCTCTACTACAGTAGAAGTGACCACGCAAACGACAACTACGGTAACTACGGTAGACTCTGGAGAAAAGAAGCAAGAAGTTGCCGAGGCAGACGACACATTGACCTGGAATCCACCATCTCCGAGGAACGTCGATAAGCTTGCCGATGACGACGTTAATGGGTAGGTTGTGAACAAGAAAAGAAACAAAATGACTTACTATTGACTTATTAGTAAGACTAATTAGTATTAATGACTACAATGATCCGCTTCCACAAGAATAATTTTGCTTGTTTTGTCAATGTTGATTTGTCCGTTTTGTCGAAATGACCGGCATGCCAAATGTTGACCAGCTTGTCTCGTTTTATGCTACTAAAGAATTTGTTATTTTTTATTGTTTATTCATTAGACTATGCTAAATTACAATAAGCGAACAACAATAAACAGAATCTCAAGCTAACAATAAGAATTAGCTAACAATAAGATTGCACTAACAATAAGTGAGCTTTCAGGTACAAGGAAGGATTTAACGTAGAATTTCCTTTGGTCAAAGGCAAGGACGGAAATTTCTACGTTCGATTGCAAGTTGACAAGTAAGCCCACTGCTTTTCCCTGACTTTGACTTGCAAAAAATTAAATGAGCAGGAAATCAAGCACTTTCGGAAGAATATATCGCAATTTACTCATTTTCCACACCATACTATTATAATTGTAAGATCCTCTGATCTAAAATTTTGCCCTTTTTGTTTGAGAAGCCGTTATTGTCATAAGCAAATGAGGTTCTGTACACCGGCGGGATCAACATACTGTGTTTCCGCATTCCCCTGCACACTCCTGTACATGGGAATGCGGCCCATTCTGAAAATGGGCAAGTTTTCATATGCCATTAACTTGTCCATTTAAAGACAACAATGGTGGATTTGAAAATGGGCAAGTTAATGGCACATGACAACTTGCCCATTTTCTCAGATTGGGGCCCATCCGAAACAGTGCATGTTGGTTCTGTTGGTCTACAGTACCTCATTTGCATACGGCAATAAAGGGCTTTGTCTCACCAGAACGACATAATATGCAAAGTTGAGACCGGCAGAAGTAGTAACACTGCCGCAATATGAGGTGTGAAAAGTGTTACAGTCACGTTTTTTGCGGCAGTTTCAAAATTGTTTCTTTAAAAACACTTTAAAGGTATTTTTCAATTTACATTTGGACAACAAAAAAACCAAATTTTGACAATAAAAAAAATTTCAGCAACTTCCGCTACTTTCCGTATGACAAGAAAACAATGACCGTCGGCAAAAAGTAAGTCATGCAAATTTTGTTACTTTTGTTTTGCATACTTACAAAGTATATATATTGCAGAGTTAAAACAGTATTACTTTACAATCTAGAATCACTTCTTTCAAATATTTCGTTTAACTTATAATCTTATTGCAGGGCGGTTGATGTTCAAAGTCAGTACTAGTGCAGTGTGTGTGTGTGTGATATCGCTCGAGTATAGTGCCTTACTTATTGTTAGCTAGATACATCTGAGAGCTTGTCACTTTGTATTGTGTAAAATATTGTGTATATTTTTGTTGCATAAATGAGCCTACATTACTGAACATTAAACTTGTCCATGAACTTTTAACCCTCAATTAAGCCTGAAAGGTGCTTGAGGGTTTATAACCCTCATTTTCCCCCACGTTAGAGATACTGACTACAAACTACATTCAGTTCAAAAAATGAGGGTTTATAACACTGCAGCAGTAAACAGTAAATAAACCCTTAAATTTGAGGGTTATTTTTATGTGAGAATTGGTTTTCAACAGAACTTTACCCTTTTACGCTTTCTGCCCATATCACCTCCTCCTGCTGCTGAACCCATTGTCTGCCTTATCATTATCTGCTTTTGCTGTCAGTTCAGTTCCCGGGAAGAATTGCCCTTTCGAACGCACCATTGACATGTGACTGTTATGTCATTACTGATAATCTTGCTTCTCTTTTTTCCCACATTTTGTGTTCAGTTTGCTCTCACATCCTAGGAACAATCACAAACAGTACCCACGCCCGCCGGTCTACAGTACCTAATTTGCATACCATTCCACAACAAAGGTTTCATTCTGTGCAACAAAGGGATGTGCAAAATAGGAACCGATGGAAGTTGCACTGACTCAACATGATGTGCACACACTGTCAGCAATTGAAGTCTATCAGATGGGTCGTTTTACACATTCCTACCAATAAGGACAAAGCTGGGTTCTACTATAGAGCAGACGGTGGATCCTCTTCCAAACAATGCAGAATGTTTCACAGCATATTGTTGCGCGAATGCATAGAAATGATCTGCTTACTTTGGGAAAAATGCCTTCAAATAAGCCTGAATAGGGCTGAAGTGTCTAAGACACGCGGGTTTACAATCTTACTAAGAAAATGACACTCTAGCACTAAGCGAGTGTTTAAAACACTCAAAATTCTACATATTGTTTCACAAACTTATTGAGAAAATGACACTTCAGCACTAAATGAGTGTTTTAAACACTCAAAATTCGAGGCATACTTTTTTCTGTGAGTGCGATCGCGCTGTGTTTGTCGTCACCACGCGTCGCATTCCGCGACTTCCCTTTGACATCTATGGAATGTCACGCCCATAAAAGTTGCTTGTCAAGAGATATGACAAATATGGCAACATTCTCTCGCCCCGGTCTACTACGGCTGAGTAGGTCGTAAAGATTTAGAATGACAGCTTGAAGTATGTTCTGACAGAAATATAGACCTCAATTTTTGAGTGTTTTAAACACTCGTTAGTGCTGGAGAGTCGATGACATTCATTTATTCAGTTGGATTGAAAACTTCATAGAAAATGAGTGTTTTAAATATTCCAGCACTATTGAGGCCTACGTTTCTCTGCGTTATTCTGTTATTGTTCTAATTTAATCACGTTGATGTTTATGCTGTCCAGCTTTGTGCTTTGTAATCGTAAACATTGTGTGCAATAAATTGTACACTCGATCATGCTGATTCAGTTTAACTTCCAAATTTGCATATCTTTTTTTTATTTTACACAGAAAAAAGCGTCATATTTTGAGTGTTTAAACACTGTTTAGTGCTTGAGTGTTTATAACACTGATTTTCAATAGAATTGCGAAATGCTTAACACTGAAAAAATGAGTGTTTCAAACACTCAGGCATTATTCAGACTTATTTAAGGCTAATTTTTCTCTGAGTAGGTAAGGATTTTGCCATAACATGCAAAATAAGTACTATGAACCGGCGAAAGCAACATGCTGTGCACAGAATCCACGGTTTATGCCAATCTTGTATGCATAACATCAAGTGTTTATATAAATATGTTCAACATAACAGCAATGTGCCGCCTTGTCGTTATAATCGTTGTTTTATTCTTCCATCGCATTGCCAGTGGGACGACAGGCTGCACCTTCATTATCATCTTTATTGCTCATTGTGAGCTTGTATGTTGCTTTTATGCATTCAAACCCTAGCTTATGGTACAGTGCTGTAAGTGTTAACCTATAATGTGGAAGAAGAGTGTCACTGTAGATGCTAATAATACGATCTGAAGGAAGAGAACAATATTCTATTTGTATTCTTGCGAGTAAAAACATCGTTTTCAACAAAATAACGAAGAGGTTAGCGCAACGAGAGTGACTTATAGCATAAGTTAGCTAAACACTAACTAAACACTAGTTAGCTAACTAACAAGACTAACTTAGTTAGTGTTAGCCAAAACGATAAGTCGGTCTCAGCTTGTTTCGTCACTACGCGTACGCGCATTTTCACTGATAAGGGGCGCTCGACAATTGTTTTATTCCCTTCTTCGCTAACATCGTCTTGATTACCGAGTGTTACGTTTTTGTTCACCTTTCGTCTCTGTATTTGTGCCGAAATGTCGTTCTTTTCGATCTGTGCTGATATGTCGTTTTCGTTCCAATTGTGTCGATCGTTTCGAAGGCAAAGGCAAAGTCTCTTGTATTCAAGGCATTTCGCCTTTCCGGTAGTCCTGAGAAGGCCAAAACATTGTGGGGCTATGAGAATCATACCCGTAGATCCGAAGATCGTCTCAGCACAATTACAACTGTTTTCATAAAAACTTATTGTTATGCTGTATATATTATTGTTAGCCAAGAGAAAGACAAAGAACATTGCTTTTCTTTAAGGTAATGTTTTTTCAGCGCTGTCTATTTAAACACATCGACAAGAATAGTGGATAATTTAGTTTCTCTTTTATCTTTTGCTTTTGTTACATTCTTTGTTCTAATAATGAGTTAATGAGAATGCGTTGTATCAAAGTGTGCTATCAATAGCACTTTGTCGGTAACAAGGGATACAGAGATTAATCATTTATGCTCTACCTAACTCTACAATACCGACGTTTTGTTGTATTATAACATAATATAATAGTAGGTAACTGCGTTGAAATAAAAATGTAACATTGACTATGGTAAAGTAATGTACTCCTGCATCAAGGACTGCGGAAGTACATGGCTGTGGGAGTACATTACTGCCTGCGGGACCTTCCCAAGGGTGCCGGGAAGCTGCGTTCAAGTCCGGAGTGCCCACCTTTTGCCTACTTTCCGTGAAACCGTCACTACCCACTATAGTAGTCACCCAAAAAATCGCTCCTAATAGAGGTTTGAAAGTTATCAACAACTGGTGTTTTTCATCAAACCAAACAATAACAGTTCCAACGAAATGTGTGTATTGGTCATGCACG
>JACMIJ010001321.1:0-12862 GCA_014805365.1 Koerneria luziae
CCGTTCTAGAACTCGTGTTTGCCTGGCAGCCCACTGAAAACAAATCCCCTGCGCGCCTTCGGCGCGCAGGGGGATATTTGTAATAAGATTGAAAATACAAACAACTGTTTTGTTCAGAACATTTTACTTTCAAATGAGCCGACCGTCTTCGTCGGTGACATCTCATACTCCATGTATCTCATTCACTGGCCACTCTCGGTCTACTACACAAGAGCAACAAAAGTGCTTTCATACGGTAATTGATTATTTGTTCGAACACCTACCTACACGATAACTGAAGTGTCTTTCTACACTTTCTCCAGTTACCGTAAGATCAGCAATTTCTAATTGTAAGAAACTATTGCCATGTAGTAGTTGGGAGAAGTCACTATCTAGTATTGTCTCACTCGTCGTCGATAATGGGATTGTCGTCTGCGCGCTGCATCGTCAACGTCATTACGAGGGATAATGAAGAACGAGCGGCTACCTGTCATCAGTGTATCACTTCTCTACCCTCTCAGACGGTGTCTGTCTGAGAGGTAATAAAGCTGTTCTACCCCTCTGGCCTTTGTACAACCCCAAAGTACAACTGTAGTAATCAACGATTATTTTCAGAACGATTCTCTCTCATTCCTACCTCGCTAACCATTACGATTGTTGTCTATTTGATTTTCGAGCGATACTACAGAAGGTGGTCAAATATGGTAAGCATTCGTCTTTTGATCGAAACCCGTGGTAAACCGGCTAACTCTTCTAACAAACGGTAGCTCTTTTATGTCGTACACCTTTACCCAACGTTTACTAATAAATACATTGCATTCATTGTTTTCACATTTGCTGAAAGAGTTCCACGTCTCATCCATTTGCAGTTGCAAATATGTGCAAAATGTTTTGCAGGTGACGAAAGTGTTCATTATTGTATTTTATGCCATTGCATTCGCGTGTGTCTTCATTTCGCCAACTCTCAATCAACGCATCTATGATGCCGCTCTCGCTGATCAGAAACCAACCGTCGGTGAGTTTCTGATATCGACAGTTATCATCTTTTTAGCTGAACTATTCTAAAAATCTCAACATGTTCACTAATTGTAAGACATATTATTCTAATTGTGAGATACAAAGAAGTGTATGCCATGAGCCTCATGAACTTTCTTAACAAACATAAAATGAGCAATCAAGACAATGGTTTGTGCCAGTTTTATAACGTCGTGCCAAATTAATAATTTCCATAATTCAGCCGACGCGATTCGTCAGAACCAAGCGTGGTTCAAGAACCCGACGGCGTATTTCACGCTGAAGGAGTGCAATTACACGACGTTCCGGAACGTCACCCAGTTGGTCGGACCACGCGGATTGTGCGAAATGCCGGTTGGATGCTTATATATTCAAATCATTTTATAAGTTAGACAAATCACGGAGCCGCCAACAATAAGAGCCGCCTGGAAGAGAATCCTCGGACAAAAAAAAATTGTTCTTGGGTTCTTATTCAGGCGGTTCTTATATTGGGCGGCGCCCAAATCACGACGTTTCATAACCAGCGATATAGTAACTTCATATGTACATTGAGACAAGGAGATATTCAAAAGTATACAATGGTGATATGGGCATTCCCGGATTGGCGCGAAAACAATAGGTTCGAAATCCTGTGTAAATAAGTAAAGGCAAAGGCAAAGTCTCCCGATTTCAAGGCATTTCGTCTTGCGGGTAGTCCTGAGAAGGCCAGGACGTTGTGGGGCAATTTAAGTCCGAAGGTGCCCAGTCATTTACACGGACCGATTACTCTTCGTGATACGATCACTACCAATTGCCTTCCCCGGAGGGCTAACACCTTGGTTGGGTTGGGACGTGCCGGGTGTAAATAAGTGTACTATCTTATTCTTAGGAACTATTATATAATATTCCTGGCTTTCGATATGTGCGTCGTTAATTATTGCGCTAATGCCCATGTATCATTACGTACATCTTGCGATGCAGTGAAGCACCGTACAAATGAACTGAACGTAGAAATGCTAGCAAAAAGTGTTTATGGCGTTATTTCGTCAACAATTGTTGCTTGCAATGGTGTAAACATGGAAAAAGTGTACCTTTAGACGGATATTTCGCCTGAATAATAAATATTGTATGCTCTTGTTTTTCAGAAAGGCAAAGGCAAGCTGAAGTTTGTGGTGGTCGGCAACAGCTACGTGTTCAACCATGCCGATTTGATATGGAAGCACTTCAATCCGTTCATAAGTGAATTCCACAGCTTCTGTCAAAGCTGTACGTATCTTTTGCAGTCATGTTCTTATTGTTAGTATTTTCATATTCCTGTTGATTTCTATCGTTGCTCAGAAGAACAGCTGTTTCGATACACCGACGGATTACCTTTTTTGTCAGAGAATAATATTATACCATTGGATCCCAACAAGCTACTTTATATTTATAATACATCACCGCATTTAACTTTGCAAATTCCTTTCTTATTGTTAGCTCGTCAAATTTCGAGTAAATGAGATACCCTAGACCGGCGGGTATGAAACGCTGTGGCTAAACATACAGAACCCTGCGTTTTTGTTAAATACATATGTTCCAGCTTGCGAGGTGCTCTCGTACACGGGTGGAGACTGTCATCACCTCGTCGACCCTCCGGATGTCCTGGACGAGTTCAAGCCTGACGTCACCTTTATTGTGCAACGGTCAGAGCAATTCACTCTCTTACTCTTCCTAGTTGTAATTTTACGAGTACCGTTTGAAGACACACTAACAACAAGATAGTCGTGCTGAAAATGTCTTGTTATTAGTGACATTCTTTTTTGGGCATTGCAATTGACTTTGAAGTATTAACTGTGAAGTATTCTTGAAGCGGGTAATCCTAACTTTGCCTTTTGATACTAACAGTAAGCAAAATCTAGAAAGTATAATAAGTAAATACTACGCTTGAACTAAGAGCGTGATTACAGGTACATTGGACCGAAGAAGCCACTTCCAGTTGCCGGAGAGGTGGACGCTCAGCTGGAGGATATGTACAAGCACATGGAGCGACTGAAGAACATGAGCTCGTTGTTCTTCATCATGGATTCCTTCCCGGCTTTCAATTACTATGAGTTTGTGAAAATGAACGACATGATAAGGAATAACATGACCGCCGAGGAGATCAATGCGAGTTTCACATTTATGGCATTAGAAAAATCTTACAATTAGAAGAAGTAAATGATATGGTTAAACTATTATGGATTTTTGGTTTAAAATCTGTCTTGGACAAAAACAGACTCTAACTAAATGTTTCGACTAAAAAGAAGATACATTTGCTGGGGCACAAAAAGATGCGTATAAGTAATACATTAATTGTCGTTGCTTATTCTTATTGTTAGTCCATACGGCGTACTTACAAATTTGTGTGTCTTTCAGTCCGCAATCTGTCTCCGAGACGAAGACAAGGTTGCAAGGCCGCGAACGAAGAAACTGGCCGAAAAGTACAAGGTAATATTTTGGATTCAAAAATATTAACTTTGATCAACTTTGCCGACAACGTATTTAATTTACACACCATCAATGATTTCTTATTGTTAGTGCTTTTGTCGATCACAACTTTTCACTTTTGTGTTGTTTTGTACTGCTTTATGGAACGGATTGTTAAAGCAAATGCCTTATGATTGCATTCAGGACGTCGTTCGTCTCTACGATGTCGAACCCGGGCTGACGGACAAGGAGGGCCGATTCTGCGCCCTCGACCCGGACACCATGTTATCGTTCTTCGAACCCGGCGCCCATCTGACGCCTTGGGGACGAAAGAAGATCGAGTATATCTACGCGAATCTCGCCACGCAATACAAGAATGAACTCACACAATTGTCAGCCAAGTTGTACCCGGGATAAGTACAACTAGGAAAACTTTATGTTAACTTCAAGTCAAGCTGTTACGTTTACATATTTTACATTTTACATATTTTGACTTATTCGTATTGACGATTGATCGAAATTCGATCTGTATACTTTCAACCTAAGTGCGATTATTAACATTTGAATGTTATAAGACTTTAGCGGACAATAATTCCATACTCTTGAATGATACCTTGAAAACTATGGTAAGTGTGTCAGTTGTACGGGAAAAACACGCAATGTCAAAGCTATTACTGACTGCCTTTCTTTGCCATTTTAGTAGCAAAAAAAAGTATTAGTGGGGGCAGGAAACCGTCAATTTACTGAAGAATTTGATTATGTGTGTTCCCTGAACACAAAAGTGGCTGGTCCATAAAACACTCATTATGAACCTTTTTTGCGAATGAAATGACGATTTCAGGCCTCCTTTAATAGAAAACTATTGTTAGTGTGTCGAGATTTACTGTTTACAAAGGAATAATACTTTGCAGAGATTCATAGTTAGGAATGTACATGGTACATTGCAATTCGTGAATATTGTGTTTATTTGCAAGTGATTTCATAATCTTACTGTGATAAAAACCAAGCTCGGGTCAGCTTATCCTTGTAATACTTTCCTCATTCATTTAATATCATATTTATTTTGTTATGTTTGGCAATAAAGACATTTTCACAAAAGACGTTCTCATTACTTCTCTAATCCCCCAATGAAATATTCCAATAGCTACTGCATGGTAGATGATTACTTACAATTAGTTACAGTCATTGATGCAAACATTTTAGAACTTTTGCAGCGTGTGCCAAAAGTAAATGTGAAAAGACTTATAGGACACTCTAATATAATGATAGTAGGATATTTGTACAGAACGGAGTCAGATATTCCAATAGTAGAATGAATGATATCTACCCTCAAATGTTGAGCATTTTATACACTCATTTGTCTGCCGCACAACATTGTTTGTGCGACACACCTTTTTATGATATGAAAAGAATGCGTTGAGCGAAGAATGCGGTGTGATTGTCATGTATACCCATTCCATGATCCAAGATTTGTATACGCATACTGTATTGGCCCATGCAATTCTTCTCTACATATATGCTAATGTATGCTTATGCAAATGATTCGATCTATCTCATCGGCTAAATTACACTCTTTATTTCTGTCCGACTCGTGGTCGGTCTGTTTTGTTTGTGGATAAAGGATTTGTACGAAACCCGCGTGGCCAGGAAGTGCTGTAAAGGCGAGCACATCTACCAGGGGATAGAACGCCTTCATGATGATGTTTTGAATGTACAATCAATGGTGCTATCAATCACCGAAAACAATAGCCTCATATTTTGAGCATTATAAACACTCCTTAGTGCTTGAGTGCTTATGACACTTATTGTTTTTATACGATTATGAGGTACCTAACACCAAAAAATGAGTGTCTTAAACACTCCAGTTAAGGTTTTTTGTCTGAGCACAAGCGTTTATATATATTTTTTTATATTTTCGTTGTTTCAGAACCTGCGAGAATGTCAGATGACAAACGATTGGACGTGCAGGGACTGCGAACGGTGGCAATTTTTGCCGTCCTTCTTTTTCACTTTTTCCCAGAGTATTTTCCGAATGGATTTCTGGGTGTCGATATGTAAGTTACCAAAGTAGTAAGATTTAATAATTAATTAATTAATTAATAATAATAATAAATAAATAAATAATAAATAAATAATAATAATAATTAATTATTATTATTTATTTATTTATTATTTGTTTACCTTACGCATCATGTTGATTACACACACAGCCTACAGTACCTCATTTGCATATGAGAACAAAGGTCTTACTCGCTGCAACAGACTAAAGTAACGTTCACCCGAATCTAGGCTTATGCGCTTGGGGGGGGGTCAATAACAAAATAATATGCAAAGAAAAACAATAACAAAATAATATGCAAATTTGAGAAGGGCAGAAGTTTCACTGCCTCACTTTACATTACCGTAAAGTGTACTCTCTGTGACCATCATTGATCAATGGTTTTTTTCTTACAATTAGAAATGTATGTTCTTTTGGGATACCTGTTTGTGTTGGCTATGTCCATGATCAATCTATCCTTCTGTCGAATAAAGTTCAGCATCCTAGTTGTTTGCCATTGTGCGCTATGTACATTCCATGTCACATTAGTCCTTACAACACTCTGACTGCAGTTTTGCTTACAGTTAGTATGATAAAATCTGCCTGGCCTTCTCAGGACCTCCCGCAGACTAAATGCCTTGATACAAAATAATTTTGCTTTGCTTCTGGTTATAACTTTTGCTTTCCAGTGATTTTGCGTGCCTGAGAGAAGAAACTGTTTGTTTGTGTTGGATGTGTTGGTGGGCGTAGGTGGCAGCCACAGTTGGCAATTGCAAAATGTCACAAATGGAGGAGCGTAATCTATGAAAGATATAATGAATGATATTCGGGATTTGCTAGTAACAAAACTAAACCCTGAAAAGTACTGAGACGTGGAGATAGCCATTGTATGATGATGCATCCTTGCAATAAAAACTCAAGAAATAATGAATCCTTACAATTAGAATGTGCGGACAAGAGTTACTCAGCAGCGCCGTGATTTTTTCGTTTTCGGTTTTCCTTTGATTTTTCAGGTATTTCGGGTTGAAAATATTGCAAAATTTTAAGAAGAAAAAACATTATTTCGCAAATACTAAACAAGTCATTCAAAAAGATCAAAAATGGATGCGCTCTAAACGTGCTCTAAACGATGTTTGTTGCATTCAAAGTAACTCTTTAAAAACGTTGTTGAAAAAAAAACTTTTAAAACAAAACAAGCCTCAATCATTTTTCACATTCAATGAAAACCAGAAAGCTTTGAACGTTTCAGATTCTTCGTCATTTCCGGATATTTGATCACGTCCATATTAAAGAAACGCGAAACGTTTGGATGGGACACGTTTCGGTATTTTTATTTTCGGCAAATGAAACGAATTCTTCCATTGTACCTGCCGTTTGTCATTGTGGCAGTCATACTGTTTACGTACAATTCGAATCCGGAGGATATTTTTGATAATCAAGTAAGTGTGACAAATATTGCGATGTGCTGTGTATTTTCTACAATGAACACTTATGTTGACTTTATTCCTAACAAGACTAAAACTCTTCTATAATAATTACAAGCGTTGCCTAGTTGACGAACGATAAATGTTCCTCCATTTAGTAGCACCAACAACACCATACGATAGAGAGAGGGAGAGATAGATATAAAAGCGCGGTACAAGAGAGTGAGGCGTGCATATCTTACAATTAGTGAGAAAGTATTGAAGCCTTTTTGTTTTCCCTAATTAGACGACATGATCAGATTTCCGCAACGATGGCACTTCTATTCTCAACCAACTTGTATTCCATGATCGAGCAGGACGACTACTTCAAGGTCTGCTTCTCAATCTCTAGCTCTTCGCATACACACAATACCCATATTGTTGCCCACAAGACACATCATGTACTATTGGAATATGTGACTCCGTTCTTTACAAATATCCGACTGTCATTATATATTCAATTTTGTAAGCGTATGCGTGAATGACTGGGCACCTTCGGACTTAAATTGCCCCACAACGTCCTGGCCTTCTCAGGACTACCCGCAAGGCGAAATGCCTTGAAAACGGGAGACTTTGCCTTTGCCTTTTGTAAGCGTATTAAAATTTTTCGCAATTCAGTACATGTTCAAAAGGTTGTGAAACGACATAGGTTTGTGAAAAATTTAAATACTTTAGCAAATATGGGTAATTGGAAAGAAACCTAACAATAAGATACCATAATAAATCGACAGTCGGATATTTCTATAGAACGGAGTCAGGTAAGCTAATAGTAGTGTATTTTCCTGGAGTGATCGCCGTATGGTACCTTATTGGGTACCATACGGCAATCACACCAAAAAATTCTGCAAATATTATGTCAGAAATCTTGCAATTAGTTGAGCCCGAAAACAGTTAAGACCGAAAAAAAAATAGACATTGTTTTGGCCACTACTGTATAAGACTTCCTCAGGTCGATCCCAAATGCGCACAATTCATAAAAACGCAAGCTGATATTTTCGTCACTAACAATATGCAACCAATCGGTATACGGTTTTAGAGGGCTAAATGGATTAATACAATTCATTATGTGATGCTATCCTATTTCCCATATGTGAAAATATTACAATTAAAGAAAGCGTGTGACGGGTAGAATGGGCAAATGAGGATACAAATTAAAGGGAACGTGCTACTTGTTAGTGTAAAGTTGGAACAGATCGGTTTCGGTCTCTAAGTCCTCCCCAGGACGAGATCACCATATCTGCCCACCTTGCAGGGTGTGTTCACGGATAACCTGTTCACTCATACTTGGTCTCTGGGAGTGGAGGTGCAGTTCTACGTGCTGGCCCCTTTCCTCTTCCTCTTCCGATCTCGTCTTCCTTCCACTATCCACTCGCAGTTCTTCACCATCATCGCCTTCTCTTCACTGATTCTGTTCATTTTCTCGGGAACATTGATATCGTTCAATCTGGTCTTCGCCCGACTCTGGCAGTTCATTTCCACTTCAGTAGTAGATCGATATGATAAGAAACGGACGAAAGAGGACGGTTTCCTGTACGAAAAGCTTGGACAAGGTATGTTTTCCAAAACTTGACCATTATTATATCTCCATGTTCCATGCCTAGGTCTTATGTTTTCCAGTAGATTATAACTGCTACACATCTATTAATTGTCATAGTACGTTTCCCTAACAATGAGATAATCTAGCTGCAATAACCTGCACGCACAGGGAATATGAAAGGAAGGCTAGGTGGACAGGGTCATAAAGCTATTCCCTGATCGACTAATAATAATATGTATGTTCATTTGTCAATTCTTCAAATTCCTTTGTATGCGTGCAGATGGTGTGCGTACATTGGACATGCTATCACGATAAGATGTGGATTGTTAAACTTTGATAAGAGTAAACCAAAGAAATGTTCTAGATTCCAATTTGGGTTTTGCAGAGGAAGCCCTTTTGGGTAGTGAGAAAGCGGAAACCCAACGGCGTGTTCTGGATACCTCGTTGTGCACGTGCGCCTTGTACTGGGCGAGTTTCCTCTCACTTCTCCTTCCTCTGATGCCATTCACACTCGAATCGACCAGTGCACGGATTGTCATTATCGCTGCGACTGCCATCATCATACAGTACGGTGATCGATACAAGGTACGGTAGATGTGAGAACCGGTCGGAGTTGAATATCATAACACGAAAGATGGTGCGATTCCAACTTGGATTAGTTCAATGTGTTGTGCACTGACAAGGGTCAAGAAAGTCGTGAGAATTAGATAACCACGACTTCAAATAAATTCTTCGCGGTTCTTCACAAACTGTCGGCAGTGTAGCCAAGTTAACTCGAGACCCTGTATAATAATCCGGAATAGTGTAAAAGAGACAGAAAAAGAACTGTAGGGACATCGATGAGAAATTATACTTATTTTACAGTAAGCAGCTCATTATGCTAGAGTTGTACACAAGTGAAAATCACATGCAATGCCATAGTTAAAGTACTCACAAAACGAAGTGTTCGGTGGAGCCGCGATAAACCGCCTTTCCCCACGGTTATCCCACCGTGGAGAATGGTGGGTCACTTTTATCATTACTTCCACCGTGGTGATTGGTGGCAGCTCGGTGGAAGTTGGTTTGTCCACTGAATAAAATGGTGGAGCGCGGTTCCATCGAGCATTTCATTCAGTGAGTACAGTTCTATACGCGTTATCAGCAAGAGAACCATCAGTTCTATTTGTAATAAGATTGAAAAAAACAAACAACTGTTTTTGTTCAGAACATCTTACTATCGAATGAGCCGACCGTCTTCGTCGGAGACATCTCATATTCCATGTATCTCATTCACTGGCCACTCTCGGTCTACTACACAAGGGCAACCAAAGTGCTTTCATACGGTAATTGATTACTTGTTCGAATTACCTGGACGGTAATTGAAGTGTCTTTCAACACTTTCTCCAGTTTCCGTATGTATGATCAATACACAGCAAGTTATAATTGTAAGAAACTGTTGTTAAATAGTAATCAAGGCGCGCCGCCCAATATAAGAACTGCCTGGATAAGAACCCTAGAACAATGTTCGCTAATTTTATTATCCTTTGTCCGACTGTTCTTATTCAGGCGGTTCTTATTCTTGGCGGCGCCGTAATCAACTATTACTTTCAGAACGATTCTCTCTCATTCCTACCTCACTAACCATTACGATTGTTGTGTACTTGATTTTCGAGCGATACTATAGAAGGTGGTCAAATGTGGTAAGCATTTGTTTTTTGACATAAACCTTCAAATCCTTAAAGAAAGAGTGAACGCACTTTTTTACTATGTCCGAATAGTTTTATCTTATGTAGCTGTGCAACATGAATAAATAGGGCATAGTTACATGCTATATTTTTGACGATTTTCTGTCTTTCGGAAGCTACTGAAGTGTCGACCATACTTAGAACGAGCTATGGTTAAAGGAGACCAGAAACCGTTGTTTTGTGTTAGCAGAACTGCGTGTATAAGAGACTCGCAACTTCTGTGAGGGGGGGGCAACTATATAAGGAAATGGTTGTTTTTGCCTCCGAGGATTTTCTAGCCGGTTTCTAGCCTCCTTTAACGGGGACATAGTACTTTAAAAAGTGAGTTTACACCTTCTTTAATCGAATCCTGGTATTTGCCGAAAGAGTTCGCTCTCCTCCACGTTTCATAGATTTTCAGTTCAAAATATTTGCAAAATCGGTTGCAGGTGACGAAAGTGTTCATTATTGTATTTTATGCCATCGTATTCGCTTGTGTCTTCATTTCGCCAACTCTCAATCAACGCATCTATGATGCCGCTCTCGCTGATCAGAAACCAACCGTCGGTGAGTACATATTGATGGTTATTAGTGATAATTTGTCAATCATGATATATCTTGCGATTTATCTTTATCTTTAACTTATCGCTCTATATTTCTAACAAACTCAAGATGAACATGCCTACTAATTGTAAGCAAAATATCTAATTGTAAGTCATAAAGAGGTTTATGCCATGAACACTAAATGCTGTTCTTCATGAACTCCTTTTTTTATTAGCAACCAGTACGTAAGTGTGTATGCCTGTATAACAACTGTTACAACATCATGCCAGTTGAATCTTTCAATAATACTATCATTCAGCCGATGCGATTCGTCAGAACCAAGCGTGGTTCAAGAACCCGACGGCGTATTTCACGTTGAAGGAGTGCAATTACACGACGTCACCCAGTTGGTCGGACCACGCGGATTGTGCGAAATGCCGGTTGGTTACTTATATAATCAAAGCATTTTATTAGTTAGATAAATCACAGCGTTTAACATATATATTTAGTATCTAGTAACTTCGATATAAAACTTCGTTTGTATGCATCTTGCGATGCAGTGAAGTACCATAAGAATAAACTGGAAAAAAATACTAACAACAAAAACGTGTATGGCACTATTCCTTCAACTATTGTTGCCTGGAAAGTATGAACATGGAAAATAGCGTACCATTGTATGGATATTTTGCTTGAATAACAAATACATTATGCTCTTATACTTCAGAAAGGCAAAGGCAAGCTGAAGTTTGTGGTGGTCGGCAACAGCTACGTGTTCAACCATGCCGACTTGATCTGGAAGCACTTCAATCCGTTCATCAGTGAATTCCACAGTTTCTGCCAAAGCGGTGAGTCACTTTTGCAGTGTTGTTCTTATTGTTAGTATTCTCACATTCCTGTTGATTGCTTGTGCAGAAGAACAGCTGTTTAGAAACACCAACGGATTACTGTTTTTTTTTCAAAGAAAATAATACCGATGAATCTCAACAAGCTATTTTTATGGATCGACATATTCAAATCTGCATATTCCTTTCTTATTGTTAGCTCGCAAAATTTCTTTGTGCTTGTGTAAATGAGGTACACGGCGGTCATGAAACGCTTTCGGAACGATCCCACAAGCCCATATCTCTGCTGCCAGCAAACAACTAATTAAAATAACTTTTGGCATATGGTTCTAACTCGAGCATTATTTGAGATTCATACTGAAATAAGGTCAACATTTCGTTACCGTTACAAGTTATGGTTTGTGCACAAGTGGATTTTGTGCTCTTATGGGCTCGTCACACGCTTTGCCTGCTGGAAGCTAAGCTTATAGGATCCTGTGTTTTTGTTAAATATATACACAGAGAAAAAATGACTTTTTTCGCAATATAAAATGACTGCGAAACGCTCCAAGTCATTTATATGACTTAATTCGCAAAATAAAATGACTTTCAAATGAGTTTTATTTTGCGAATTAAGTCATAAAAATGACTTACAGCTAAGACATATAATGACTTGGAGCGTTTTGCAGTCATTTTATTTCGTCATTTTTTCCGTGTGTATGTTCCAGCCTGCGAGGTTCTCTCGTACACGGGTAGTGGCTGTCATCATCTCGTCGACCCCCCGGATGTTCTCGACGAGTTCAAACCTGACGTCACTTTTATCGTGCAACGGTTAGAGCACTTCACTCTATTGCTCTGTGTTTTTGAAATTTACAAGTACCGTTTAAAGACACAGTAACAACAGGATAACCGTGTTTCAACTTTCTTGTTATTGGTGACATTCTTTTTGAGGTAAAGCATTTTCTGACTGTGAAGTATTTTTGAAGTTGGTAATACTAATAACAATAAGCAAGATCTAGAAAATAAGTAATTACTAAGCTTGAACTAACATGGGAATGTCGCGAACTAATGTCAACGTTTCGGGAAGGGAGATGTGCGGCTATATAGTGTTTTGAACGGTGATTACGACCGTCTACTTCAAAATTGCCAACGTTGCCTCTGGGAGCCACGTTTTGGCCGCCAAAGTTAGCACAGGCACTGAGTTGACAGCACATTGAGTGTTCGAATGCCTAATCACCACTTCATTGATGCCAGTAGCTACAGGTAGGGATGCCGTTTCGACACGAATTCGACACTTCGACACCCATTCGTAACTGCGTATCGAAAAAGCGGGGGTGTCG
>JACMIJ010001322.1:0-12861 GCA_014805365.1 Koerneria luziae
CCTCTAATGCACCCTGACCCATGGGCATTGAATGTATTTTCACTCTTGAATGGATTTTCGACCTGCATTGTTGTCAGAAGCACGTTCGGGCAACTCGGAGTTCTCTAGGATTTTCAATACTAACAATAAGATGCCATAGTTCCATAATCGCCGGTTTAATGTACCTCATTTGCATACAAACACAAAGGAACAGAACAAGGGGAAATGTGCAAATTTCATACCGCGACTATAGGAGCAGCTTCAAACCGCTGTAAATGCGCCCAGTGAAAGGAATCTTATTGTTAGTAGCCTCGAAAATGACGAATGCATTAGAATAGCTTGCCTCATTCATAAACCAAAGACAAGTAAGTGTTTCGTAATCACTTCTTACGTTACGCGCTGATGGTGCACCAATGTAGGTACTTTATTTCCATACTTAGACAAAGTGATATTCAAGAGAACACACCAGTAGCATCTACCTGACCTGTCCTACCAGCGCATTTGCCTTATAACCAAATGCCTTGGATATATGAATAAAGATGAAAAGAAAGATGTAAAGAAATAACCAAGTTGATATAAGCATATCCGGACTGGCGCGAAAACAATGCAATTCAAAACGCTATACTTTCTGATCAAACCATGACACGCGCTGATCCGATCACCTTCCAGCTAATTTCATGCAAAAGATGCGAGCGCATAGCGGGAACGACTGATTGGAATAGCTGCGCAATTGGCAACGCGGCTAGTTTTCCGTCTCCCGAATAGAACTGGATGATAGGTAAGAAAAAACAGTTGCATTCAGCAAGAACGCTCTGTTGCACGAGGAACAGCTTTCCCAATTGTACCCAGAGAACCAATGAAAGGATGAATGAGACAACAATGTCTTAATGAAGTCAATAAGGAGAACAACGAACATGTAGGAAATGGCTCACAGGAAAAAGACTCAAATTTTGAGTGTTTTGAACACTCTTTTGTGCTGGAGTGTTCATGATACTCATGTTCTTCCGATGGTAGAAGCCGTTGTGTGGCTCCATCGTGTAGCGAATGGTGGGAGGATACGACTACCAAGGGACAACCAACCTGTGGATGTACCCGCAGCACGTCATACTGCGGTAAAAAAAACAAAAAATAAAATGTTCTTTTAATAAGAAGACTAAGCGCTGAAGAAAATGAGTGATTCAAACACTCCAGCTCTATGAAAGCTCATTTTGCTTGACTGTAGGTAAATTACTATTAATTAAGATAAGTACAACGAGTTACCAATCGCATTCAGTATAATAGCAAATGGTTATATGCCAGGCCCATAACATCATAAGTATGGTTTTTTCGGACTATGAAATGGGATTAACCAGTTGTGTGCGGAACGAGTATGTGAATGCTACAAAGCATTGGATAGGATAAATAAACAAACCAGTTTCAAAAGTAGATGTTATTGTTAGATTGTTTAACATTACAAACCTGGTAAGACAAATACTAACAATAAGCTACGAAGACCACAGCATGTTGCTTCCGCACGTTCTACCGTACTTTATTTGCACATAATTACAAAAATATTTTTTTAATAGAACGAAGAAATGTTAAAATTTGAGATTGGCCAAAGTTGCACAGTCTCAATATTATGGTTTGAATAAACAAGCGAACGTAATTCGGTGAAAATATAACACTCAAAATTCATGACCCAATCGAATTTTGAGTGTTTTAAACACTCTTACATCTTACAATTAGAGTAATGACAAAGTATAGTCTAAAAGAATCATAAAATTCGAAGAAAACAGCTGGCACCTAGACAATAACAACAGACTAACAGGTAGATCAAAGGGAACACCATACGAAGAGTTTCCTCCCGGCTTACACATACACACATACAGGAAGAGATCCTTACAGGTTTGCAAACAGCGGTTTTTTTGGTCTGATCAAGGTCAAGAGAACATCCGGAAGTGCGCTAACAATAAGATGTACATATATGTAAGCCTCAGGCGACAAGCATGCTGAATGTTAGTATTATATTAATACTACTAATATTATAATTGTATTTGTATTACTAGCATTGACATTGTATTTGTATTATACAATCCGAGAGTAAACGAATTCAAATTTCGTGAGTATTTTCTCGGTTGTAGGCAGATTACATTGCGGGGTTTAAAAAACACCCAAGAAACGCTCAAAAAATGTTCAATGATGTGCATTAGTCTTACAATTTGTATAACTTCTGATCTTAATGTTCGTATTAGTATTGCCAGATTAAAGGAGGCCGGAAACCGTCGTTTCATTCGCAAGGAATGTGTTCAAAACAAGTGTTTTATGGACCCGCCACTTTTGTGTTCAGGGAAAACACATAAGCAAATTCCTCGGTAGGCTGACGCTTTCCGGCCCCCTTTAATATTGCATTATCATAATAATAGTAGTCTTATAATTAGTATCATTGTGCTTATTATCTGCATCTAACTTGTTTCTTTCCTCTGTTCCTATTTAAGCAGTTAGGTATAAGCAAGCACTTGAGTGCCACAAAAGGTGCGAACATTGTTTTCTTTGTCCTACTTCAAGACTTCTTTTACTACCCCGTTAACCAGTATGCGAACAAATTGTTGTCTTTTTGCTTTGGTTGGTCCCCTATTATTATTATGTCTGTTGAAATTATTTCCAAACTATAGAACATCATGCTCGAGGTTGATTAGATATTGCTGTACATCGCTCTCCTCATGATTGCCATGATAGTACAGTTTTTGTTCCTATGATATAGACCTTTTGTAGTCGTATGCAAATGCGGTACTCATATGCACATGACTGTAAGCCGACGGTAAGAAGCATGCAATGGCTAGCAGATAGTTTGTTCTTCAACAAGTAGCTTTGACTTTCCTCAAAGCGAAACATCTCGCTTCCACTATGCAATGGCTAATCGCGCACAGCTGGTAGTAAGATAAACATGTGATGGATGCTGGTTTGGGAAAACAAAACAACATTGACCGAGAAATCTTACAATTTGGTCAACATACCCTTGCCAGCAAATAGAATTAGAATGCATCTTTAAGATAAAGATGGAACATAAACACAGCGTTTCACATTTGCAAATGACAAGTTTTGCGTGTTTATTGTTAGAAAACGAGATATTCTGAACAAGAATGGTGGCATGAGCATTTTTGGACTGTTGCGAACATAATATATTTAAGTAAGAGATTTTTTAAAGAAGATATCGTATTATAATACTAATGTAACAAGATAAGGCTTGTAGGGTTTCTTATTGTTAGCACGCTTACAAAGGAATGGTTTTTCCCGAAGATGAAATTAATCAAAATGGGTATATACATTTTGTTAAGCACATTCTAAGCAATAACCTAGGCACAAAAAACAACAACTGTTAGCAAAATAACATACAAAGTGCTTTAAAACATTACGACTGTTCAAGCTAACCGTACACAAACCAAAACAAAAGCAGGAAGAGAAATCCCAAAAAGAGGGTGTGGAAAAAGACGCGTCACCATCTCGGAAATAAACACAACCATCTTCTTCCTTTTAGTCGTCCGCCTGGCGCGGTAGTAAACTCCTCTGTTTACTGTGGGCTTTCCAGTAACCTGTTACACTGAATCACTGTAAGAGGTCACTGGATAGCTCACTGGAAACAGAGAGGTTTCCTACTGCGGTTGGCATTTGTGACCGCTTATTGCCAGAACCTCCGGTATACAGTTTCAATTAAACATTAATCTGTTCTATTTTACTGTTTCAGCAGTATAATGATACGATGAAGAAGCATCTTCGCACTTTGGCTGTGGAACACTCCTCCTCCAATGGATCCTCCACCCTCTCGCTGTTCCCGGGTAAACATCTGCCAGTCTCTGCTTCTTTGCTCCCAACGGAAGGAGTTCCTGGAGGACATCAGCACCGGAGATGAGAGCTGGTTGCTGTACGGAAACAACGCAAAGCACGCCGGATGGCTTCCAGAAAGGAACCGCGATGCAGCGGAGACCGGACCTCAAGCAGAAGAAGATTCTCCTCTGTATCTGGTGGGATAGCTAGGCAATGATCTACTACGAACCACTCCCGCAAGCAGGACTGCCACTGCTCTCCTATGCACCACCCAGCTACTTACGGAAACTGGCCGAAGCCATCCAACAAAAGCGCCCGAGAAGCGCTATGGTGCACATTCTGCATAACGACGTTAGGGCTCACGTGGCAAGGGAAACCCAGCTTAAACTGACCGAGCCAAGCTGGGATACGGTGCCCCACCCACCGTACTCTCCCGTCTTGGCTCCCTACGACTACCACCTCATCCGCGCTCTCAAGCTCGATCTGCATGGTAAAAGCTTCGCCAACTACGACGACCTGAAATTGGAGGTGGTTCAGTTCTTCGAGATACAGCCACAGGAGTTCTGGAGCAGATGAATCTCGGGCCTGCTCAATCGATGGGCCACAGGGGTTGACAGTGAATAATTATGACTATGTTGTTCATTGAGATTGAGATACAATAAAGAAGCAAAAGAAAACAAAAAGAAAAAAATGTGACAAAACTTTTTAGCCAACCTTATACAAAGCGGGACCATGTGTAAAACTTGTTTGAAGTGTTGCTGTTGATTTGAGAAATTTGATCCCACATCTACAAAAAACCGATTGCAGTGATTCAATGCTCTGTGCACACACCATGTTGATCGAGTGAAACCTCCTTTAAAGAAGGCACTTTTTTGACACCTGCCCCCGTAGTGATAGCACTATTTCTCATGTGAAAGGAAAACAGAATTCCTTTCAACTCACTCCGATAGGACATTTTCTCCTCGACAAAGTTCCATGATGCCATGTATGTCTTATTGTTAGTACAAAAAATAAGCAACTTGCAATGAATATGACAAACCCCCCACTGTTCTATAGTACCTAGATTGTTCTCCACAAATGGTGCTATTACTACGGCGGCTGAGTTTTTGAGGATCATCGCCTTGTAATACCTAGTATATTTGACCCGGTTGCTTCTTTTGTGCTTAGAATGCTGATTGGGTGTTTTATGACGATTGGAAGGGTCTAAATATGGCATAATCCAAAGAATAACACATTACTGGTCGCGGATTCTGTATGCTTCAAACCAAAGTGAAGACTATAAAAGACCGAAAAAGTGCCTCTGTTCCTTTTTTGAGTACCCCACCTCTGAAAGTTGATTGAGTGTTGAAAACCCTCATGTTCTCCCTCGTCAAACATGGTAACAATAAGCTGTACCTAGTTCACAAAAATGAAAGTTTATAACATTGCAGAGACCAAACAGTGAACAAGACCATCAACAGTGAAGGTCGTTTTTCTTCTGTGAGTATAAGCAACAACAACCCATGCAAAGAAATAACTGTTCTCCTTGATTATGCTCGTGCAAATATTGGGCAACATCGCCGAAGACAAACTCACAAAATGAAATGTTCTTTGGAGCCACGATAAACCACTTTTACCCACGGTGATCTCACAGTATAGAACGGTGGGTCTGTTTTATAATTTGTTCCACCGTGGTACTTAGTGGGAGTTCGGTAGAGTTTGGTTGGCCCACCGAGGAAATTGTGTATTGCGGTTTCACCGACCATTTCATTTAGTGAGAATGTGTACCATTGATCCTTGTGGACGGAACGAGGATAGGGAAGTAAGAAACACAGTGAAGGCGAGGCCTCGGGGTAGGGTTATGAGGTGGGGAGGTGGTGGATAGGGGGGGGGGTAGCAAACCAACCATCCTAACAAAGAAGAACGCTCATCTCATTCATACCATGCGGTTCCCGAACTACAGAGTAACAACTGCATGTTCAATGGCACGGTACTATTGGCATATCTGACTTCGTTCTACACAAATTTGAGTAGTTGGGAGGAAACCTAACAATAAGATTTCATCATACAACTGCACCTTCTTTGCGTGCTATGGCATCGGCGTTTCGTCCAAGAACAAATGGAATATGCCTAATTTGAGACCGCGGAAGTTGCATTGTCTCCACACCGTAGATATGGGAATAGGACGAGGGACTTTGACCACTTACTATTGCAATACTTGAGTCCGTTCTGTACAAATATCCGACTGTCGAAAAATAGTTGATTTTGTGAGCGTATTCAAGTTTTCACAATTCAGTGCGATTTACAAGTTTGTGAAACGACATATACTTGTGAAAAATTTGAGTACTTGGGCAAACATGGGTAATTGGAAAGAAGCCTAACAATAAGATAACTCTACAGTCGGATATTTTGTACAGAACGGAGTCAGGTAAGCCATTTGTAGACGAGACATCAGTCGGGATTTATCTAAACAGGAAAAAAAATATATATATAAAAAATATAAGAACCGCCTGAATAAGAACCCCAGAACAATGCACGCTATACTTTGATTATACTTTGTCCGAGGGTTCTTATCCAGGCGGTTCTTATGCTTGGCGGCGCCCGAATCTCCGTATTCTTCCACACACAACATAGTGCTGCCACCGGTCTAGAGTGCACATTATTACAACAGTTTCTCAAACAACCGCCACGAGGAACATTCACACGCCTGACCGGGGATAAATATACTGTTCGGTGGAACCGCGATCCACCATTTATCTCCATGGACCAACCAAAACACTCCACCGAGCTGCCACCAATCACCACGGTTGTAGGATGCCGGTGGACGTACATGGACACGGCACGTTCTTGTTTCTGGAATGTGAGGTAAAACCCACCATACAGAAACATGTATTCTGGGTGATACTCATAACTTGCGGTCGTGTATTCCACAGACAAGTAATCAAATGCGGGGTGATACTACCCTCCCAGAAACGTCTTTGTTCATGTATGCTGTTGGGAATACCACCGACATTCCCGTACCTTCCGGTTTTACTGTTAATTCCTTGCTGTGCGATTCTTGACAGAATCACCCTGACGTATCCTGCGACACACTGCCGCACACCCGCCTCCTGGCTAGCTAGCTATACCCGAACCGCAATACGCCTGATCAGCCGCGGTAGTACCATTTTTCAAGTGAAAGGAGAAAAATATCAGTACTACAAAGCAACGGATGTTGGCTCAATTCTTCAAAATTCTTGTGGACTAACAATAAGATACAGAGCTGATAAGAAGTTGCTCGAGGAAAGGTATTATAAGGAAAAGATGTCCCTTCGGGAAACTTGGAAGAGGCACTATTTTCCTTTCATATGGGAAATGGTGCTATTATTACCGCGCCAGATTCTGATATTCAATGAGAGGAGCCCGGGTAATGTACAACTCAATCACTGAGAATCTATTGGACAAGACACTGTGGAAGCCATTATGAAAATGAGGCGCCGCCAAGAATGAGAACTGCCTGGATAAGAACCGCCTGAATGAAAACCCTCGGACAAAGGATAATAAAATTAGCGAGCATTGTTCGAGGGTTCTCATTCAGGCGGTTCTTATCCAGGCGGTTTTTATATTGGGCGGCGCCGAAAATGACTCACTATTCTTCACTTTGGGATAACCGAGGGGAAAGGTAGTTTATTGCGGTTCCACCGAACACTTTTGTATTGAGAGAAGAAGTTTTCCACATTCTCTCAGATAATGCTGCATCATCGTCTTCTTCTTCTTCCATTCATGTATTATTGGCTTTATCTGACTCCGTTCTGTACAAATATCCGACTGTCACTGAATGAACAAATCTTATTGTTAGGAATCATTCTAATTACACAAATGTGCGAAAGTTGTGCAATTTTTCACAATCTTATGCCGTCGTCTTCCAGGACTTGAAACTGTAATGAACTATGAACAGTGTGAATACGCTTATAACACTGACTAGCGACAGTCGGATATGTGCATAGAACGGAAATAGAGCGAATATTATGTTCCAATAGTATGCACCACACAACACAATCAGCAGAGGTATGTCGTTTATATACATGTATTATTATATTAACACATATTATTATTATGATCGGGTGGAATAATACGATACTTCTTAATACAAAGTAAAGATGGAGAACAGAGTAATGGGCAGAAGAAGAAGCAGAGACGAGGCGGACGATGTTTCGACAATTCCTGAAAAGTGACGGTTTTCGAAATTTTTGAAAAATTCAAAACTCTCAACAGAGCAATTTACATGCACTTCACAGCATGTTGCTTCCGCCGGTCTACAGTACCTTATGACCAAATGCCTTGGATGTATGAATAAAGAATAAAGTACCACTAGAGACCGAAACCGACTAATCAGGCTGTACTAACAATAAAGTAAAGTTAAAGTAAAGTTCTCCCGAATCAAGGCCTATTCGCCTGCGGGGGGTCCCGAAGAGGCCGGGACACGTGGGGCATATTAAGTCCGGAGTTGCCCAACCTTTTCGCCAGACCTATTTACTTTCGTGAATATCACTACCAATTGCCGACCCCGGAGGGATAACACCTTGGTTGGGATGGGACGGTGCCGGGGATCGAACCCGGGTCTACTGCGTGGCATAGAGCGCCTCTTGCCGCTACACCACTACGCCCCCTAACAATAAATATGGCTGAAATTCTTAACGTACTAAATTTATTCTTATTGTTAGCATTGCTACTATTACAAACACACATACATTCTTGCATTCTATTTTAACTTGCAAAAGATAACAACAGATTCGCTTGCGGAAACAAAAGGAAATGCAAATTGGAAACCGGCGGAAGTTGCAATGTCTTAAAATCCTGCGATTTTACATGCAATTAAACCATTAGAGTGCAAATTATACTAATGACCGAGAAATGGAAGTAAAATTCAGGCGCCGCCCAATATAAGAACCGCCTGGATAAGAACCCTAGAACGGTACTCGCTAATTTGATTGTCCTTTGTTCGAGGGTTCTTATCCAGGCGGTTCTTATTCTTAGCAGTGCCCTTAATTCACAAGTTTTGTCTAGATAGATACACCCCAATCTTTTCGATTTCGGTAAAAAAAATTTACTTTTAAACCTTTACTCCATTCTTGCAAAACCAAAAATATTCAAGCGTTCAAATACAGTACATTTAACAAGTATGCTTACTAGAACTGCGACGTCTCTAATGTCGTTGATGGCATGCGTGTTCTAAATGTTAGTGTGTGCGACACAAATGTGATTATACAGCATGTTGCTTCCGCTGGTCTACCGTACCCCCATTTGCATACATCACGAAATTCTTCTCAGGATATGCAAATTCAATATGCAAATTTGAGACCACCAGAAGTAACATTGTCTCAACACCATGACTTTGTGATCACGACCTTATGATCATGACCTCGTGCTCATGTTACGGTGCAACCAAGTAGGGTTAGGGAAACCGAAAAAATCCACACATACTGCCCGTGAACATAGGAATAAGCGACAAAAGAGTGCATGCCTCAGCGGATAACCAAAAGCCGGGCTGGTACTGAAGGAGCAGGCAGGCAGGGCAGTGGACGATGATGCTCAGGCGATACCGATAACGCCGCACGCGACGCGTGCGCCCGCGTCTCCGGTCGTCCTGCTGGCCTCGGTACCTGAACAATAGAAGTGCGATTATGCATTGACGCAAAAGGCAAAGTCTCCCGTATTCAAGGCATTTCGCCTGCGGGGAGTTCTGAGAAGGCCAGGACGTTGTGGGGCTATATTGACGCTGTGACATAATACTCATTGTTGGAGGAAAAAAAGGCGTCAATAGGGCTGGCGTGTTTAAAACACTCATTTTCTTTCGGTGCGCAGTACTTCATAATCGTATTGAGAAGACAAGTTTCATAAGCACTTGAGCAAGCACTTGAGTGATAAAAAGATAGTGTTCAAAGTTTTTGAACAGATCAGTTCTGAGCACAGTTTTGGAGTGTACAAAACACTCATTTTCTTCAGTGCACAGTACTTCACAATCCTATTGAAAAGACAATCAAAAACACTCGAGCACTAATGAGTGTTTAAAACACTCAAAACTTGAAGCATATTTGAGTAAAGTGTCCATATAGGCTGGCTCCGAACTCTACCTCCCAGTCCCAGATCATCGGCCTTCTCGTGGACGACCAGTGCACGTCCGACGATCGAGTTCGCTCCGGGGACAAGAGAAAGAATCTGGTCGGAGAGATTCACCACGGTTGCACCACCAGCCTGAAACAAGGGATTATGGACAAGAGATCGGAAAGAAGGTTTCTTCCGGTCTACAGTACCTCATACATAACCTTACTTTACATACTATTGGCTTACCTAACTCCGTTCTGTACAAATCTCCGACTGTCACTGAATGATCAAATCTTATTGTCAGGATTCTTTCCAATTACCCAAATTTGATAAAGGATCCATTTTTTTAGCAACCCTATGCCTTTTCACAACCTTGTGAACCTGCTGTGAACAATTATAAGTTTGAATACACATACAAAACTGATAATGTAGCAACAGTCGGATATTTGTATAGAACGGAGTCAAGTATTCCAATAGTACCTAGCAGTAACTTCAAACAAATAACAAATGTGAAAAACAATGAACGCAATGCATTATGCAAATAGTAGGTTAGATAAAGTATAAACAAGAAGGTAAAAGCGTGTTAGTGATTTGTCAATCATGGCAGTTCTCATTATCAGAATGACAAATGACAACGAAAGCATATGACAATGTTGTCATACTGACCGGTGAGTTGATGTTTCCGAGATCGCCATTGTGTCGCTGTGCCGCCATCGGTCCACCATGCAGTTGCCCACGCGGATTGAAATGCCCTCCGGCGGCCAAACAGCCATTCGACAGATCACCCTGACAATAAGAAAGTTCACATGTTGGATAGGAAATGGATGTCGCCCAATATAAGAACCGAAAGCCCAATTAAGAACCCAATACAAGAACCCATAAGAGCCCTATAACAATGCTCGCTTATTTGATTATCCTTTGTGTTTTCTCTTTGATTTAGGGTTTTATTAAGGCAGTTTTCATCCAGGCACTTCTTATCCTTGGTGACTCAAGGAAATGCTCGTATATCTTGGTGTCTTTACTCAGAAACCAAGGCCAATGATAACAGAGCAAATATTATACACTTTATCCTTGTGCAATCTTACATTAGATTACAACATGTTCATTCCTATTTACGGTGTTTCACATGTAACATGCAAACTATTTTAAGAGGGGGGAGTATTTACAAAATAAGAAAATAATGTGTTGATGTAAAGTGCTGTTGACCGTCAAAGATCAGTAGTTGTGCTAACAATAAGGTAATGCAGGAATAACATTGGCATTGACGACCCTAATGATATTATAATATGAACAGTGCTTGAAACATGTAGGTTGGTGTTTCTTCACTAAAGACAACATTGTAAATTGTAAAGCTTATTTTTTTTGTAACATTGATGTTTCTTAGACCGTAAGTAATACAGAAGCAAGTCGTTTGTAAGTTAGTGAGCTAAGCTTATGTGAAACATATTTAGAACAATGATCTTTCAATTCCGAACATTCGTTCTGTTAAAAGCAGTCTATGATTATCAGCAAAAAACAGTATTAAAGAAAGAGTAAGCTCACTTATTCACCATGCAAAGTACAAACAGTGAGTTTACTCCTTATGTTTGTTGTGAAACGAATGAACCTAGGGTCTAGGCACGTTTTATTTTTTTTTGATGATTATGCCATCTTTCGGTCTTCCAAACCCCCATAGCACTCAATTGGCATTTCTACCACTAGAGAACCTAAAGAAGTGCCAACCAAACCTAGGACAAGTTCTGGTTAACGGGGACATAGTGCTTTGAAAAGTGAGTTTACCGATTCCCTAAGCTACACCTCTCTCTACCGAACTATAAACAAAACAATACCTTATCGTGAACGTGGAATCCGTGCTGTCCAGGAGTCAGTCCATTGATCGATCCGTTAAGCTGTAAAAAATCGTTTTGTAGTTTGTAGTTTTATTTATTGTTACATATCTCATTGCTTACAAACAAACATATCCGGGATATCCGAGAACTAGCACACGGTGTTTCTTGTCCCAGTTCACACGGGTTTTCCGGCTGATCATGAGATATAAGCAGCTGGATATCAAATCAGCTGTTATCTGGTCTTTGACCTCATTGTCATAATAGTTGCATCTCAGGATAACCTGAGCAATTCCCTGATTCGAAGGAAACTTGAAGACGATTAGACTGATTAGAAAACGGCCAAAAGTGTGTCCATGAGAATAATTACTATCCGAATATCTGAGTTTGTTCTGTATAAATATCCCGACTGTCGCTAGAATATCACATCTGTAAACGCTTCAAAAACTTGCTAAACGGTATTGAGATGCAAAACGTTGAAGACATTTGCAAATTTGTGTAAAGCGAGAGAACCATAACAATAAGATTTGACAACATGTAGCGACAGTGATATATTTAAACAGTATGCTAACTAAAGGCGTTTCAGTGACATGTGAGAACCTTTTCAAGTTAAAATATGCTTTCAAGAAGGAAATAGCTAACAATGTTAAAAGTGGCCGAAAGCTGTTAATTCTCGGGTGCAAAACCATCATTTCCTTGTACATATACTTTCCACCCACACATAAGCTGTGGGTATCTAACACACGCAGTTCTGCTTTTTGTGAAACTTTTTTTTCGACAAAAATACAGCTTAAAAATGGTTTGTGTAAACCATACGCGAACTCCGGATCCATCCTGCGTAAAGTCGACGATTCCGACGAGTCCTCCAGGATTGCCACCTGGAGATGCCGAGAAGAGAAAGGCGCGTGCCTTCAGAGCTGAAGACGATTACGGTTTACAAGGAACTTCCAGAAATGGTTCCTTTAAAGGAGGCCAGAAACCGCTGTTTCCTTATATATGTAGTTGCCACGCTCACAAAAATTGCCTGTTATGCAAACGTTTCAACTACAACGAAATAACGGTTTCATAGGTCCTTAAAAGAAGATAACAAACACAAAAATATAATATTTCTGTTCTGTCGGAAAGTATCCTCCGATCTCCCATTCTCACCGCTTCCCCTGCATCTCCCTCTGCGTAACCCAATTATCGCTTT
>JACMIJ010001323.1:0-12860 GCA_014805365.1 Koerneria luziae
GTGTCTGTGTAGTTGCCAGCGAAGAAAGCCGCCGTTGTCATGATCAGACGAGCCATCGGCTGAACGTGTACATTGACAACTAGTAAATACTATATTATGGTACACCTTATTGTTAGTATTTTTGATGAACATAAGATATGAAGGTTTGATTCAAGAAAACTTTATTTCATACGGTACCTGGCACATAATTGGAGGAAATTCCTTTGAATTTTCTTTTTCTCGAAATAAAGCAGGCATAGGCATAAGTAGAACAAAGCGAATGTGGTCAAGTCGGGTTTTGTATGGATTCACATTCTCGATAAGGTTTGGCCTACCCAACTGGACAACGCCCGTAGCATCATCCTCCTCTCGTTCCTCACCAGCTCCGTTGCCAACGACCACCCAACCACCAGCACGCCCGCCGTGAAAAATCCAACGAAAAAACGCGCCAACATGAATAACCAGAGGAACGGTGATTCTCCTGAGATGCAACAGGTTCATATCGTGTAAGAAAAATGATTGGTAAACAGTCCTGGAAGCTATGTATGTATATGACACCAAGAAACACAATACACTACACAGTATCGATCCAAGATAACACTCTTTGTGTTGACAGCAGATCATTAAATGTGCTCCTAACAATAAGAATTCCTTGCTAATTGATAGCTCATATGAGAATACATTATGGAATACCGGAAAGTAATGTGAATGGAATGGTGCCAGCGTAGATGACAATCAATACATTCCGCCGTCCAAATCGATCACTTATAGCTCCGAAGAATACTGTACCCAAGAAGATACCGAGATACTGTATGACTTCGATGCGAAAAATCTGTAAGATTCGAATGAGCTACTGAATGGATACAATAATATAATAGAATGGATATACTGTAATAGTATCAATCGCATGATGAAACTAAAACTGTAGAAGAAAGGTGGTATAAGAAAGTACCGTATGTATTGGTTCGCAGTAGACAGCAAAGTGATAGGCAGCCGACTTGAATTCGAAAAGTTCATTGATTTCAGCAATACATGCTGACTGGAAAATTAAGATCAGTAAGACATAAGGATTGAAAGCGTTGTGTTCCGCAATCCGCCACGAATGTTGTTTATTGATTGATTCCATCACACAAGGTGTATTTTTAGCGTTGCTTACCGAATTGCAAATACTCGTTATGTTCTCTTCTTGGGGCTTCGTCGGACATCTTCCATCTATCTGAACAAAAGGAGCTTGTATCTTAAACTCTGTGCAGAAGATAAGGTGCATGGCAGTAAATAACAAAGAATTAAGTGACACCATTTCTGTATTAGTGCTTCCTAACAATAAGCGATCTCGGTCTTTGTCATCTCACGGTAAAGGTCACGGATTGAAAGGGACCGTTACCGCGACTGATGAGAAGCTTTTTTTTGTAAACCTCGTAGCAGTAATTCCGTTTGTTACAGAATTTTGACGGAACAAAGTTAAGGAAGATGGGAAAGAGTTGTTGTGTGGCGAGAGCGAGATTCAGCAGCCAGTATACGCAAAGCAAGGCATCCAATCGTAGAGACGACAATGGTAATGCTGAAAAGTGTGCTAGTTTCATATAAGCCGCTCCACGGTCAGAATCTTGGGGTTCATCCCCTTCTTTTATCCCCTCCCTCATCTCTTCCCTCATCCCCTTCCCTCACTCCCCTTCCCTCATCACCTTCCCTCATCTACTTCGGTGGGAGGAAAGCTTCATTTCTCATTCAAGTCACCCGATGTTTGTCTACGATTTTAACCGCACTAATTGCTGACCTTTAACGATTAAAATCAATAACTTATATTAATAATTTTACATTTTCTATAAGCAGTAACTATATGACAACGCTCGAGCAGAGCAAAACGTTCGTCATTCGCAGAAGTTTGTTGGAGAGGCTACCATTACGAGTCCGTCAGATTCTTCTATTAACGTCATCTAACAATAAGTTCCTTAGACAGTCTTTGGACTGATTCAGACATTTCAAACATCGACGTTACCTGTGACCCGCTTCGATGAGCCCATGTTGGATGAAAATGACTAGGAATTTAATTGTGCTCATTACCATTCCCTTGTTCAAAAACACGTAGGAAGTGCACGATGGACCTTGAAGTACTGTATCTGTAATACTTGTCATACTATTCAATCTGCCCAGAAGCTATTCGACAGTTTGCATTCGTTAAGGTGTTTGTTTGAACACTCTTGATCATAGAGTAGTCAGAGTGTATCGGAATTGTTGCGTTGAATAGAAGGTTCTCATTCTGGTGGTTCGCATTACAATTTCCGTTGTGTGTGGCACCTTTTGATGCTACAAGCATTATCGGCGATTAAGTTGTGCAAATGCAAGAGGAGAGCTAATCTCCGTTGGTCGCCTCGTCGCATTTCATTCGCAACTCGTCGTCGGGGGCGGCAACCCGCTTTTCGCAAGTCATCGAAATGTATGTACATCTTATAATACTTGTTATGAAATAGTTCTAACCTTTTTCAAGATGGGTAAGTTCGTGGGTACTACTTTCACTGAAGGGGTGTGGCTTCTCTCCCACCCTAGCAGGAGCGGAGGTTTTAAGCTGACACCAGTCAGGACGGGAAGCCACGCCTACATTCCTTAGTGGAAGTAGACCCAGTTATGTGCCTCGCTCTGTTCTCTAATGTAGAATACTAGCGGTAGACGCTTTCGGAGCGTTGGCACTCAAACACTGTGTACACTGATTTGATTCCAAACCATTTTTACATGAGCCGATTGCTGACAAGTGAGAATTTGCAGATGGGTCGAACTCGAAAAAGACCAGAAGATGACTGCGTGCCACTCGAATCGCTCTCAAACTTTGGAACTACTCCAAAAGTGTACGTATTACTTTGAGTAGATTGTGGAGTTTGCTGAAAATATTCCAGCGCCAGTAATTAGGGCGCAGATCATTCAGCCTGTTAATGCATCATCTCCTGGTAGTGTATTATCAATCTCGCTATTCTCTACTTCGGGATCACTTCGGGACCATTCTCTACCTTTTCTTTGAATTTCGAACAGTCTTGCCGCGGTAGTAAACTCTTCTGTGTCCAGTGAGCTTTCCTGTAAACTTTCCAGTGACCTTTTACAGTGATTCAGTATAAAAGGTCACTGGAAACCTCACTGGAAAGCTTACAGGAAACAGAAGAGTTTACTACCGCGGCTGTTGTGAACAAATCAGCTGAATGAAGCATTTGGTAATCTTGTCATTTTCAGCTCTCGTTTTGCAATTTGTTTGTGTGTGGTGATCGGGATGGGCGTGTGCACTCTACTCACCGAATATATCTTCCGATTACTCAGCTTCTCCGTCTTCATCTATCCCCTTGCGCTTTTCCTTGCGTCCTTTTGTTATGAGGTATAAGCCGTGGGAATATAGGACGAATCAGGGTTTACTAGCAAGGGGCGTGGCCTCATGACCCGATTGGTCAGCTCACCGCCCTTTCCTGTTGAATCAGGAGGCCACGCCCCCTGCCTCTTCAGTGGACGTAGAATCGAAAATAGTTACTTTCTTCCTGTTACCATGCTCGTTCAGGGCAACTACACTGTAGCGTACAATTGGGATATCTATTCATAACTTTGCGATTCAAGGGAAAACAGATTAAAAATTGCCAAGGCAAACACTCTGCAAATATGATTCAGTGGCTGAACGTTCACTCGCGCGCGATGTCGCGACAACGCCGCGCTTTTTTCGACGAGACGAACATTCTCGAGACTTATCAGCCGCGGGCTCGCACAGAGGGAATCAACTTTGTGGTAACGCTTGATGGTTATACTTCCATTGAGGGGGCAGGGGGCGTGGCCTCCCGGCCTGACTGGTCGAGCGGGGGAAAACTGATCAGTCAGGGCGGGAAATCACGCCCTCTGCCCCCTCTGTAGAAGAAGACCCCGCTTGAGGATCCCACTGATCCCACGCACGCAGCGCTATCACACGTGTGGCGCATATTTACTATTGCCTAGTAGAACTTGGTCGAATTGGCTGGTTGCCCTGCTTTATGTATGTGTTCTCAAGTTCCATAACACTCATTTTCTGAATAATTTTCAGAACTTTGCCTCTAGTATCAGAATGTTCTTACAGCCTGAGCCGCCAACTCCGGCGCCAACTGGCGAGGAGGATGCGCCAGTGTCCATCGAGAAAACCGCCTTCAATGCTGACCGCGATTCGGTATGCAACAAGCTCAGACAATCGTGGTTTTTAGTGATCCTAAAGATCAATGTCGATCAGATCATAAACAACTCATATTTGCTTTGCAGCATTATGCGAATATGTTCGAATACGCAATGCGCATATCTAAGGAAGCCGAAGCGCGGCATGCTAGTGTACGGTATTTCCTTCCTGAAAAACAAGTTCCGATGTGTTCCCTAAGTGTCGAATTGTAAGCACACAAATATCTCAGGTCGCATCGGATGTTTCAAGGAACGATTCGGAGACGGAACTACTCACTCCTGTGGAATTCGACAAGGTTCGCAATATCTACTCACTGTTCCTCTTGTCAGTCCTACGCCTCTTCGTAGCGGGCGGACTGCCCGAATTAGCGATGCCTTACTATGAGCATTGATAAATCCAATCTTGGTTGCCCGCCGACTCTAAGGAGAAGCAAGCTAAGAGAGGTGGACGAGTTCATCTTTTGCTATCCACATGCTGTCATGGAACTGTTATGAGTTGCGCATGCCCACAGCGCTAGCCTGAATCTCACAAATTGTAAGACTTGTGCTTGCTCACATACGCATTAGTTTTCCTTGAAATGGTATTATTCGACTAGTTCGACTAGTTATTCGCACAAAATGGACTACCGCAAGCACGCTGACGCATGGTCACGTGTCGCGTTGTGCGCAACTTAGGCAATAGTTCCGCTTTCTTTAGTCACGTGAATATTTGTTTCAGTTCGGACGTGAGAAAGTGCCCGGATCGAAAGAGAAAGTGTCTTCATCGAAGGAATCGGTGCCGGGATCATCGAGATCGTCCTCATCGATGACCGGAGGATCGACGATATCGACCGGATCATCAACGACAACCGATGGAGGCGGAGGGACGAGCCGGCAATCGACATCCGATGTGCGCACCGCCCGACCCAGTCAATCCAACTCGGACGCGGACGCCACCGTCCAACGTAGATCATAAACCATGTTGTGTTTGTGGAATGCAATATGTGAATGTGAAAACAATGAATGAATGAATTTATTAGTAAAAAAGTTGGGTAAAGTATATGATGCATAAGGCTACCGTTTGTTAGAGCAAAAGGGTTAGCCGGTTTCGGCCTCTATCACCTAACCAACCCTGAAGCGAGGCCATCATCAGAGGTGACTCCAGGGCCGGAATATTGTTAAAGTTTCTAAGGGTGTGTGGTGTCGTTAAGGGTTAATAAGGTTAGAAATACAAGTGCATAATGACTTATACAATGAAAACTAACAATAAATATACAATACACATGTCAAGATATCAGAACCTTTATTGTGCTGCCCACAAGGCTCTCACGCCCTTATTGATCATTCCACCCCTCCTGTATTGAATAGTTCTTTGAATAATTACACGAAAACGTCTAAGCAAATGTCAGACTTTTGTCAGACACAGTCAAACTATGACCAACGTCAGCCATAGAGGCTGTTAGAAAAAAAAACCAAATCGTAGCACAGGCATGTGCATGCATTACAATCGTACACACCACTATTATACTACAGTAGTGTGAATATTTACAACTATTACACATACAATGTGCAAAGTGCAAAGGATGGCTTTATGACGAGAGCAACCACAACATGAAGTCCGTTACTTTTACCTCGACCTCTTGTTTTCCTTAGACCGTTCTATGAGCATGTCCTGCAGCACCATCGCATTCTCACACCCATCATACACATCCACATCGCCGAGTTCGACGCGATCGGCGACCTTGAGTCCATAAATGTGGACGGGTCGCCAGCTCGTGCCGTTACAGTACATCTGTGACCGCACGCCGGGGGCATCACGGCCTTTGCAATATGCTTGGTAGACCTCAAGTAATCGAAGGTTTGTTACTCTCATTTTCTGAATAGGGCTACGAAATACTTAACGCTGAAGAAAATTAGTGTTTCATACACTAAAGCGCAATTGAGAGTTTTTCTGAGCTGTTTTACATTACCATGATTGTTCGGGGCGATCCCATAAGCGCAAAAATCATAAGCGCACAAGGCCATGTTTCGGTCAGTAAGCAATCAAGCGATATAAATTTTGGGATTTAATGCTAAATTGAGCATAACTTGAGACCCATACTGATGTTGAGTTTCTATTTAGAATAACGTACAAGTTGTAGTTTGTGCGCAAGTGATTTTGTGCGCTTATGGGATCTTCCCGATTGTTCGCATCAACACGCTAGTAACGAATTTAAACTTACTGTAAAAAAAAGTTCGATCGTTCCGAAATCATCGCATGCACTTCCATATATGTCAAAATAACCATTGTCGTCGGTCTTTGTGTAATTCACATGCCTGTCAGGAAACTGGAAAACGAGTGTTTTATACTCTCAAGCCTTTTCTCACTTTTACTAACAATAAGTAGCTGCACTCCCTGACATAATGTACTTATCCTTTCTATATTACTAATACTAATAATTCTTTCTTCATATTTTAATCATATAGCCTGAGAAGATACGGAAGATGCCACAACATTCTCTAACTGGCGTATTGCAGAACTCAAGCAGAGTACACCACAAATAATTTTGCTTTCAAGGAAGCTAGAATTGTGTGATGTGGCTCACACAAACTGTTAACGTGCTCCTATAGCCAAATATGTGTTTGATTCAGCATTGCTTGTAAAACATGTACTTCAGCCGGATTTGCCTATGACTAAGTATCCTTTGTGAATTGCTTGTTGTGCAATCGTAATAACCGTAGCAAGACCGACTAACTTAAATTAATAATACTGTTATATGCACCGCTTGATTTAAAAACTTCACACAATGAGCATTGTGAGACCATAAACCCATTCTAGTTCCGTTTGAAAAGGTTACTGACATGGCTATGCTTCCATCGGAGCCGACTCTCCCAGAGGAGGGGATTTTGCGAATGTGAAGGAGGGATAAATTACGTAAAAATGTGGAAACTGTTGATATATGTGGGGTAAAATGTGGTTTATGTGCTCAAAAGGTGAGGCAGACGTGCGCACCCGTGGGAGACGGCTCCGTGGAAGCTGTCGTATGGTTGCTGACATACCTTGACAAAAAGAAAAGAAAATCCTGCTTCCATCAGGACGATCATCTTATTTCGCTGAACAGTATCCTTGCACATCAAGCGGCCGGTGTACCGTGCATGATCGCAGTTTTGTTTCACTTCGATGTGTAAGGCTGAAGTTATCAGAAACAGCAGGCAAAGCCATGCGAACATTGCACTGTGACACTGCGATTGTGACTGACAGAACACGGCCTTCATGCCGAACGGCGTATTTATGCGATGATTGGTACACGTGTCATTGCCAGCCCGCAATGTATTCACTTTACCCGTCGTTCCGGAATGTCACATTTTATTTGAGTTCCGGGTTATTGTCATTTCGTCACCCTTCCCCCCCATGATAGTAGTGGACAACCGATGGAGACGGAGGGACGAGAAGGCAGTCGACATCGGATCTGCCCGAGCCAGTCAATCCAACTCGGACGCGGACGGCACCGTCCAACGTAGACGATAAACATTGTTGTGTTTGTGGGATAAAATATGCGAAAGTCAACGATGATTTGTTTTGAACTGTGGGTAAGTATATATAATGGTAAAGCTACTGATTGCGAGTGATTTATTTAGGGCGCCGTTCAATATAAGAACTGCTTGGAAAAGAACCGTCTGAGTAAGAACCCTAGAAAAATACTCGCTAATTTGATTATCCTTTGTCCGAGGGTTCTTATTCTTAGCGTATGCATACACCGTATATATGCCATCCTCATTGTGGCGGTGCGGCGATCCATGTATCGGGTTTTTATTTGTCGTGTGTGTCAGGCCAACGGTGGCCAACGGCGGCAACCGAAAGCAACTGAACAAGAAACGACAATCCTACAAACGCGTATTCACTAATTGTAAGTAACATTGGCTATGTGATGATCCAGCCAAGTCGAACACGATCATTTTGCCTTCAGTGCTCTTTCCATCTAGCGCCCTCTATGCGACTGGCACCCTAGCCTCTAGTGAACCGCCGGGAGAGGAGTTCGATCTCAAATCATATGTACCTACTATAGTCGCTCGAATATATCTACATACAAAGTACTTGTGCACTCAAGCTATTGACACAAACAGACAGTCGATACTACACACATACATGTGTATTATATAATATTACACGTACAATACATACGGTATTATTGAAAACCATATGTTGTAACTTGTGAAACAACAAAGAATGGATTTAATGACGCGAGCAACCATAAGATGAAGTTCGTTACTTATCCCGCCGCCTTCTTTCTTTCCGTCGCCTTCTTTCTTTCCTCAGCCTCTTCTTCCATCATGTCTTGCAACCTCATCGCACTGTCACACTGGTAATAGACATCCACGTCGCCGAGTTCGACACGATCGGCAACTTTCAGTCCATAAACGTAAACGGGTCGATAGCTCTGGCCATTACAGTACATTTCAGATGGCAAGCTGGTTTTAAGGCAGAGTGCTTGGTAGACCTAAAACAATGGAATATGTGAGAGGATTGATCATGACCGATCAGTCCTTCATTAGCATGATTGTTCTCATCAAGACGCTAAAAGCTAGTCAAACTAGTTTGAAAACGATTTGAAACTATGAGTTAACTCACTTTGAAAAAAGGTTCGATCGTTCCGAAAAGCTCGCATGCACTTCCATATATGTCAAAATAACCATTGTCGTCGGTTTTTGTCATATTCAGATGCCTGTCAAAACCCTGGAAGCCAGACTTTTCTCACTTTGCTAACAATAATAATAATTATTATTATTATTTATACGTCGCACGACAAACACCGTAAAAAGAATAATAATAATAGAAATATGTGAATACCACTTATTATAATATGTTGCTATTACTAATAATTCTTGCATTCTATTTTCATTATCATATGTATCCTAGTGCACGGAAGATGCCACAACATTCTCTAACTGTCAGATTGCAGAACTCAAGCATAGTTCACCACAAATAACTTTGCTTTCATGGAAGCTAGAGTTGAGTGACCTGGCCACCTCTGCCTTGTGAGTGCAATCCAACAGCCAACTATGTGTTTGAGTCAACATTGCTAGCGACATACTTCAGCCGGATTTGCGCATCTTGAAACGATTATCGACTTACCTTGAGCCAAGAAGGCCCCGCCTCCATCAGATCGATGTACTTCCGTTTCTGTACGGTCTTCTTGCACAACAAGCGGCCGGTGTATCGTACGCGATCGCAGTTTGTTTTTATTTCCAAATTTAAGGCTGAAGTTGTCAGCAACAGCGGGGAAAGGAATGCGAACATTCTTTGCCCGACAATACAGCTTCCATGCCTAACGGCGTATTTATGCGATGGTCGGTACACGTGTCATTGACAATGCATTCACTTTACCCGTCGTTCCGGAATGTCACAGTTTGACATTTCATAACCCCATATTCATTCATAATAGAAGGTTGAAAGTACATACAGTTTTCGAATTTACCCTACAGTTGTATCAACGTAGTTTTAAGTGTATGCACAAACTGTTGCCATGCCAGGTAGTGTCAAAGATGACCTGAGATGACAAAGCCCCATGTCACATTTGCTGCGTTCCGTGGAAATCATTAGGAAGTCATTCATCAAGCTAAAAAAATTTTTACTAGTTTTTATTAGGTCGCGCTTAAAATCGGTCACCCTAACAATAAGATACCAATTCCGCGCATGATGATCTTTTGTATAATAAAACACTCATTTTCTTCAGTGCGATATCGTAATTCTAATGAGAAAATGAGTATTCTAAACATTCATACACTAAAGAATGTGTAAAACACTCAAAATTTGAGACATGTTTTTTTTCTCTGACAATGAGCAACCTCGGCTCCTGACTGTGGCAAGAGGCAAGATGAGTCTAATCGATAAAACAAAAAAATAGAACACATCGTAACATGCACACGTGAATTAAATGTACATACTTACATATAATATTATTTATCAACAATACTTACAAAAAACAGTTGTAGAACGGACTTTAAAGGGGGCGGAAACCGTCAGTTTTTAGAGGAATTTACATATGTGTATTCCTGAACACAAAAGTGGCGGGTCATTGAAAACACTCGTTATGAACACATTTTGTGAATGACGGTTTCCGGCCTCTTTTGATATGTTTATTCAACATCTTCCTTCTTGTTTTACGTGGCCGTTTCTCTTTACGGGCACCCATCGAACATCGTCTTCCTCCTTGGTTCGCCTCTCGGTGGTCGCCTTCGTCGTCGCACAAATCGATTCCACCTCCAAGTGGCCCAAATCGATCCAATGTGCATCGAAATACTCCCTGCCGGGTTTCGCTATTTTCGTCTTCGAAGTGAGTTCCAGCCCCCAGATTTCGATGCTCCACTTTTCGATGCCGTTGCAGTAGTGGCGCGCTGCTATTTGGTCGGACGGACTCAGCTTCTTCCGATAATTTGGATGGAGGGGAAACTCTTCGAAGTTGGTACAATCAGCACCGTATATCTGCAATTACTTGCAAAGATAATTGGTGTGCGTATGCAGAAACCTCCTCAAGTGAGGTCTGTTGCTCTGATCATCTCTGCTATAAGCGTTTTGGAGCTATTCCTATATCGCCAACTTAAAATTTGCGTATTTCTTTCTCACACTTCAAATGCCTGTGTGCAAATAACCCCGTCCTTAAAATTGCGTTTGGTCTGTAGCCAAATGCCTTGAAATTTAAGTAGATATAAATATATCTAAATATTTATAAAATAAGGTACCTTATTGTTACACCGATAATCATGATGTGACTATGTTAAATTAAGAATAACAAAACCTGAATGAATGGATCAAGAGAAGTGACTTCGCATTTCGTTCCGGAAATATCGAAATATCCCATCGAATCAGTGAATGTCTCGTTCAGTTTGATGCAAGGTTCCTGGAAGCTACGAATATGTGAATACTCTAGCAAAACTAGTCTAATTTGAAAGAACCCTAACAATAAGATTTGATCAAATTGTGACAGTCGGGCATTTGTACAGAACGGAGTCCGATATGTCAATTGCACGTACAGTAAGGAATTCGTCGTCGAGCAGAACAATTCGCTTATTTGCTTGAAGAACACCAGCACAGGCCAGTTGGCCAGTGAATCGTTCGAACCGGAGATTGCCGTTGCCGGACACCGAAATCGCGCACAGCGCAAGTATTGCGAGGACGCGCATTGTGCGTCATGACGCAGTCGAAAATCGCTTTTCTACTAACAGTTCGGAACACGTTTATACGACTAGACACATACATGCTCCCCAATATTAGCCTAATGGCCTATTATTCTATAGAAAAAACCAGGTAATGTGAAAATACTACATATATATAGTTTAGCCTTAAAGGGCAAAACTATACTGCAATACTTTCAATATTTGTAAACTTTGTTAATTCGTCATATGCGCCTTTTGTGGATTTTTCACAAGTATATTCTTAAAAACAACTGAATTCGAAACTTGCATTTATGCAATGAGATGCACATTGAACTCAAACAGACCATGTTTGACAAGCTCATCGGCCACCTTCAAAGGAGTTGAAAACAGAGCTGTTGAAGACAGTTATTTTGCCAATTTGCATAATTCACAATAAAAATTCAAATGAGCCTACCACCATGCTTTCCTAATGGATTGGACCTAGCGAGTATAGGTGAAATACCCATGGAATTACATACATCACCAACAAAACTGCCAAAATGTGGTACATTATAAGAAGGAGCATCGGCTGTGTTATTATTATATTATTTTAAGAGATCATGTCATAAAGAAACTGTGTTCAGCAACAAAACCCTTATCATCTCTTCTTTTCCTCAATTTTCTTCTCATTCCCACAACGCCAATGTTACGACGACAACGCAAACGCCACGACGACAACATATGTGCATAAACATATATACATATATATTGTTCATATTTATGCAAATTACCATTGAGAAGATCATAGTTTGAAACTCTAACAATAAGAACTTTTCTTATGTGGGAGGGTTCTTCTCCAGGCGTTTCTCATTCAGTGCGCTTCTCATCACACACAGTTCTTATTCGGAATGATTCTCATTCAAGCGGTGTTCATTCAGTACATTCTCATTCAGACGGTTATTTTTTTGGCGGCGCCTTAAAAAGCTGGGGTCCTGGAACTATTGCATGAGTTGCGCACATTCATAGCGGTACTTTGAATCTCACAAATTGTATGACTTGTTCTTGTTAACATACGAATTAGCTTTCCTTGGTATGGTATTGTTCGACTAGTAATGTATTATTTAACACAAAATGGACTACCCCAAGCACGCAACGCATGTGCACGCGTCGCGTTTTAACTCATGCAATAGTTTCACGAAAACCTCAGCTTTGGCAGTGATGATAAACCTCATGTGTTTCGAACAATTGCCGCGGTAGTAAACCCCCCGGAATCCGCGAGCTTGAAACCTCGGAGGATCCCGTGAGCTCAATGGGAATGTCCATTAGTTAGCAGAAAGCTGCGAGGTTACTAGCTCACGGAATCCGAGGGGTTTACTACCGCGGCTGATTTCATTGTGGGAGGTAGCTGAGATGTTCACTCTGTCGCATTTAAATCGGCGAGAGAGTGTACGCGAGCAATAGAGTGTTGTCATTACATTGTGAATAATGGTGGGTTTGATAAATGCATAAAAACCATCCCCTCCCCGTCACGGTGCGCGTTGGTAAGTTAAAGCGGGAGGCCACACCCCCTGTCCTCAGTATAATAGAGGGGGGGGGGTGGAGGGGTGGAGGTAGAACCCCTA
>JACMIJ010001325.1:0-10909 GCA_014805365.1 Koerneria luziae
ATATATGTCATTGTTAGTGGGGACATATATGTCAGTCCCTTCTTCCTCTTGTCTTTCTTATCCATATCATGAGATCAGTTTGTGCTGGGTAAGTCGTTGGGTAAATGCGCCCTTTGCTTTGCTCTCCGAATTAGCTCGTACACACGAACTTCCTTTTGTTTTCTCTTATCACCCTCCTATCCACTCAATTCACTACTTACTTTGACCAAATGAGTTTGAAGACACCACTACGCCACTACACCACTACACCACTATTTTGCTCTTTGCTTCAGTTGAGCTTCTTGTAGTTTTCGCTGTAAGAATTGTAATTGTAAGAGCTATTTCGCATAGTGTCCATTTTTTGCAAATTTTCTTTTCCTGTCTCTTTGTTTTGTTGTATTTGTATAGTGCCGGGTGTTCTTTCCAATGATATTTTGCCGTATTCGGTTGTTGCGTGTGTTGGGATGAATGGTTGTTCCTTTGGCAATTGTGGTGTGGCGGGTGAGAGGATGGCTCAATGTGGTATTCGTTTTCATGGGCACACCACTGCCATTCTCTCTGCCTGCCAAATACAATTATTCTCGGCTGGCCACCTTTCGCCCGTTTCACACCCGTTTCCTTGCTACAAACCCCATTTGCCACATCTATCTTTTTGCACTAGACGAAGTTATTATTAGCACACGGTTTGCTCTTATCTCCGATCGTCAATTGGTAGTGTGTTGTATGGCAGGGGGGGGGGGTCGTGTTTTGGGTTACAGGGTGGCCATAGCATGTCCCTCCCTTTGTTCATTCGTGTGAATGTCGTGCTTGTCTCCATTTTCTTCTGTTCTTCTCCCCACCTTCCCCTGCCTTCCAATGAATATCTTTTTTTGTTGATTTGTGCTTTCGATGAACCATTTTTCTGCTGTGGAACAATTGAATTTGCTAATGAAATGATATGTTGGGATGGGATGGGATGGATGTGTTTCTTGCTGGGATCGCATTTGTGTTCATATCTCATTGATATCCGGGCACATCTATTGTTTATTCCCTTTGTTCCTTGATTGTTGTCCTTTATTCCCTGATTCAGGAAGAGGAATCGTGGTCGGACGAGGAAAGGGAAGAGGAACACGAAACACTCACTCGCACAGTGAGGATAACACGGACAGGAGGACGACCGCGGAAGGAAGAGAAGAGGGAGGCGAGGGAAGAGAGGGAGGAGAGGGAGTATCGAGAGGAACGAGGGATACGGGAATATCGGGAGGATTCAGGAGGAAGGCCACCTCGGCACAGGAAGACATACGAAGGAAAGGTGGAGCGACAACATTCTGGTCAGTCGGATTCTCCTTTCGATGATGTCATCGCATCTCCATCTTCCCTCTGATTCACATTACCTTGTATGGCGGAATGTATGGTCGTCTCTTAGGAAATCCGAGAATACGTTATTAGTTGTTTCTTTGAAAAGGTTCCCATAATGCACAAGTGGCTTCTCCGTCTGCCTTGACTTGCAAAGGCGAGTTCCTGAGATGGCAGTGATTTGTGTGTTTGCCCCCTCAGGGACATTCCCTCTGTCCCACCGGGCGGTCTTTTACCGACTTTCGACCCGATTCCCGACGGTCGTTGCCCATTTTATGCCAGTATTTGCTCACTAGTTTCAAGCACATTGTGTGGAAGACACTTGAAGAGCAGGGAGGGGGAGGTCGCGGCTTCCCCTCTCGCTTCTCGTCGGGGAAAGGATTCTTCGGTGGCCCGTCTATTCTTCCCCTTCCCGCCCCTTTCTCCCCTTATCTCCTATCTCTTATCATTTTCAACTTACCTTCGAGTACACTTGCATCCTCTTCTCCTTTTATTGTTGTTTTGTGTCATTGTTGTTGTTGTTGTTTATTCCATCTCATGTTCCTTCCATCTATTGTTTACCCCCCCCAATAAGACGTGCAAATATTGGCTGGTTTCATTTGCATGTAATGAAGATAATAGGCAACTGATCTCGCCCGCCGAAGAACCCTTCTGATTGCGGAATAAATGTTAAATGTTCTGATCTGAGATGAGAAGGTCTCTTATTGTTAGCTGTCGTTGTCTGTATTCTACTCCTTGCTGTGTGTATTATACTATCTTATACTCTTTGAGTTCTGTTTTCATTCCCCATCTGCCCCCTAATAGTGTCATTGTAGAGGAGATGGCGGTGGACTATTCGTCGCCGGATTTCCGGCAGTCGCTGGCGACGATAGACGCGGCGTCACGTGACGGCGTCCGCGTGCGTCAACAGGGCGACACGACCATCGTGACGGAACACAGGGATCCGTACTCCTTCTACTGGCAGCTCGATCAGGTACACTCCTGCAACTTTCTTATTACTTTTCAACTTCCCCTTTTGCATACAATTAGTTAGTTCTTTTGGCTAAGACCGAAGTATAATAATACCGTATGATCTTACATATTTTGCTGCTGGAAGGTATAACTTCTTTGCTTGTGTAGGCTCGTCGAGAGGAATCTCCTCCACGACGGCGTCCTCCACCCACAGATTACGTCATCGACGAAGAAGAGGTCAGTCTCCAAGTGCAATCTTTTTACTCGACGATCCAGTATTTGCGTACTTTTGCATAGTTGTTTCGTCTGAGGATGAAATGTGTTTGTGGTAGAACAGGTTGATTAACCGATTATTGGTACGACTGATTGTGTCCCTTTCCTCTTCCTGTCATGTCCCGTCCCCGCTCCGATCCCCTTCGTGTCATGTCCCGTTTCTGCTCCAATATCCTCCGTGCCATTTCACCTGGTTTGTCTTTGGAATCTCGCCACCCAACATATACTACTATTACAACGAGAACTAGATATGAGCAAACGGTATTGGGGGCGAAGCTGTTTGTTGTCTGTTGGCACGATGGCAGAATTAGACGAGTGCTTTGGGGGCAGGCGAATCATTCGGAAGGGGACGTGGCTGAGATTGAAAGATCAGAGAGCAGTGGAATGACATGGAAAGTACGCATGGTATACAGGGTTGATGATGTATTTATATAATACATATCGTAGTATGTGTTGTTGAGCAGAAGATAAGAGGTTGATAATATAGCCGGGGAGGGGGTGGTGCATACAAGGATAACTCATTGGTATATGTCTCTATCACGTTGGATCATTTGCAGACTTCGATAGTAATAACAACAAACATATTGTATGTGGTTGATGTGTTTGTATTGCGATATACAATGAATTCGAGATGTGAGGACATAGGCAACGGTAGAAAACGCGACGAGTTATGTGTCCTGTACTTTTTCTCAAGAAAGGGGAAATCTGAATGTGTATAAGATGTATTATATATAAGATGATTGTTTTGTGGTTGCATTGATGATGGCGGAGTAGCTGCTTCCTCATTGATAGGTTCTGGCCTCGCAAGGACAAATCAGAGGCACGTAATGCCTAAAGAAAGGCGATGTCTATGCCACATGGTCTATGATCCACACTTGGTTTCCGCATTGCATGATTTCCGCTGGTGGTACTTGAGCAAGAATCACTGTGTTATCCCTTATATAGATCCCGTGTAACATTTTACAAGCATATTTTTCATTGTTTTGGCGTTAACGTAAACGGTACGGGCGCAAAAAGTAAAAGAAAGAACAAAGCTAATTGTGTAGACCCAGAATAGGTGGAGCATGATGCGGTGCGTGTATGGTGTTTCAATTTCGACATTTCCTGTGTTAATTAAAAATTTTGAGTTATTCTGGGTTAGCTATGTCACTGATTTCGAAAATCACCACTTCGTTTATCAAAACGTAACACACAGTGATTTTTGTTTCGAAAAGACTTCCAATTAGTGCCAAGCGCAGCTACAGTTTTACAAAAATAGCTTTTTCTTTCGGTGAATATGCTGTTGATTTGTCTCTCTTTGCCGAAGATCTGCCAAGGGGCGGGGCATACGACTGCGCTAAGTGAATTCTAACGAGGACATTATAGCTCACTATGCTTCCTCTTACTCTAAGTGCATAATAATAACTATGGCATTTGTCCCTATCAGAATTCAAACTTGGGAAAATATTTGGGATTACGTGTACCACTGAGCCAAGTTGAACGTTTTTTAAACATCGGAGCCAATTAATATTCTTCCATGTTATTATATAAGCGAACTATAGCAAAATGTATTCCCGTTGTACTAAGGGAGCAAGTCAAAATAAGTCGATTGAAATTTAATGTAATAACATGATCATAAATTGTTATCAGTTTTTAATCAACAGTTGACATTTTTTGATTTACTTCGCCTTTGCAAAAATCAGCCTTCTGGCTATTCTAGAATTCTCACAATGGAAAAACAGAACGGCGAGAAGAAGAACTATGGGAAAGACACTGGGTTTCTCTCCCCCATAACATATTCGTCCATCAAAACAAATATTGGGGTTATTAATGAACACATTTTCCGCGTTTTTTCGAACTGTCAGCTTCTTTTTGCCAGTTTTAATGCAATGTCACTGAAAACATCCCATCCAGTGCTAGGACCAACTCGGGCCAACGCAGTGGCGGTCTTTGGCATCTTTTGTTCTGGGTCCAAGAATCTTTCCAGAAGCAACTGAAATGTTCTTATGAGCATGATTGCAACCTGAGCTCACACACTCGTTTTTTATGGCTGCTCCATTCCCTTTCTCTTTTTTGTCTCTCACATCTGATCTCTGGCAGATTTGCTTTCCAGGAGAAAGATACACGATATAATGGATTGTTGTAGGTACAAGAGACAGTGTTGTCTCCGAATTCGAATGACTCGGGAGTTGCCTTCGAGCCGCAATATTCGCGCCCCAGGGAGGTCCCCCATCGCCCCCTTCCCGCCGGATGGGAAAAGCATCAAGACCCTTCCGGATACTCGTACTACTGGCATGTCGACAGTGGAACTATTCAACGAGATCCACCGGTACGGTTTCAACTATCAGAGTCAGCTGAGCTACTAAGCGATTATGAGTGCTGCACCTTGAGTTACTCTGCCAACGAGCTCTACTTCCCTGTACTTGCCAGTGTACACGCTACACTGTCACCCTTCTCGTAATTAACAATAAAACTTAGCTTGCTTTTTCCTTATTTACCATGCAAACCCTTTGGAGGTTTCCACTATACCTGAATCACTATTCATACTATTCATAACATGGAAGCCGAGATAGTCTCAATCATTCACCAGTTAACAGAAATCCTACTGTGTTTTGTATCGCACGAAACATTCGAACGTTCTCTAGTTGAAAAGTTGCTTGTGATGCAAAATAACCTCTATGAGACACCACCATTTGAATTTGTTCGAAACGAAAAGAGTGACAAAGGTGCAGAATATGTGAGGCACCCTAGTAAATTATTATATTACAAACTAGGTTATTATTTTTATATGAAGCATGATTGTGTTCGTCTTTTGCATTATCCGTTGATGTCGTTTTTGTTTTGACCAGATGGTGGTTGTGAATACAGTAACCGTAACCGTCGTGTGACCGTTGTCCATTCAGCGTCCCTCCCCCGCTCCTGCTCCATCCCCGCCTGCTCCCGTCTACGCCCCTGCCAGAGTGGTGCTGTTTCCCGCCCGTTTCTCACCGGTTTCCCTCTCCATTTCAGCCCGAACCCGCCCCGCCTCCACAGATCATCCAATTGCCACCACAACAACCCGTAATCGAAGAGCACGCATTCAAACAGACGACGACGAAGAGAAGAATCGAGAACGAGGAGGATGACGTCATCGAGGAAGTGGTCGATGGAGTCGGAGCTGCTGTTGGAGGAGCCGCAATTGGGAAGGTATGAATTGTTGTGTCCCCTCACGGATGGTGTCTATGGTGCCTGTCATTCCTCCTCCATCTTCTCTTCCATTCCGTATTCGCTGTTTCAGGCAGTTCGCTTCGCAGTCCGTTCGCTAGGTTGGACTGATATAGACGAAGAGGATCTGACGGCAGAGAGGAGTTCGCGGGCAGTCAACCGAACCATCTCCGACCTGTCCAGGGATCTCGGGGATAACATCGCCAAGTGGGGAGATGTACGTTGAAGGCCATTCCGTTGTCTTAGATTGCCGATGTTTCTTCTTGCTGACATACTGTTTCCATTGTGTATGATTGTGTTGGTTGAGGGTCGGGAGTTGATAATGGAACTGGACGAGAACGAACTGCGTCTGATCGAACCGGACAGCATGGCCGTCGTCCACGCAGAGAAGATCCAGAATATTCGAGTGTGGGGGGTCGGACGCGATAATGGAAGGTCAGCTTATCATCGATTAACTATTCATTACTTCTCTTATTCTCTGTTTCTCCCTCATTCCTCTACTCTCTCCTTCTTCAGAGACAGGTTCGGATAGCGCATGGCTGGCTGTACACATTGCTTCTGTCTATATGTTCCGTTCTTTTAGAACAGCGAATCGGTAACACTCGCTTATTGTTGGGCGCTGTTGTAGAACCATTTTTGTTTGAATTTCGGTGTTCCTATAGTTAAGGGTTATTAGGTTGGCACGAAAGCATCTTTTTTTGTTCAACGTATAACTTTTTGCGCTACAACTGCCTGAGCGGAAACAGCAGTAACATTTTCTGTTGCCAATAAGTATGGTGACGACGACTTCTAGTAGAATATGTTCGCCGATCTGTTCTTTGGAGGAAGCGCCCGATGCGACAGAAGAGGCGAACAGTACAACATCCCAGTTATGTGCAGCAGCAGTCCGCGTCCGCTATTCAAACGACAAAAGGAGCTAACTGCCAACTCCGCCTCATACGGATTCTCATTGAAACGTTCAAATGAGATTCCGTTCTCTACTCCGTGAGAGTTCGTGGAATGCTGTTGGTGCTTGGAAATTGGTATACCTATATCTATCTCCCGTCGCTCCTTCTCAATGTCGACTGGTGGCTTCCTTCCCTTCTGCTTGACTGTGCTGCTCTTCTCCTACGTCAATCAACTGTACTTGGCGTTCCATTTCTCATTGCTGGTTATGAGATCTTCGAACACAAAAGAGACGAACCGGAAGAAACCTGTCTGATATTCAACGAGACGTCCATCTTCCTACTTCCTATGTTTCCAAGTTTCCTAATTTATTGGCAACATTGGACATTCGAATCAGAGCTATTCAGAAAAAAAGGAAGACTGTCGGAAAACTAATTGAGACATGTTTTGAACCGTTACCCTTAAACAAGGTGTTTGCCGACTGTGAGTTTCTCGGCATGCATCTTTCAAGTGAATTCTAACACGTTCTTGATAGGTTTTTGAACTTATTGGAGCCTGTGATGTAATTTTTTTAACTGGAACGAAAGTTTGCTATATTTCTTCATTTCTTACGTGTTTTTTCTCGAAAAATTGTCAGCTACTTTCGTATTTCGAGTCGCGATAACTTAGCAAAAAAGCACAGCCCTGATTTGAATGGTTCGATTGAATAAGAACGTACTGCCATACAAAAAGTGCAAGGCTTTTGTGCCAATCTAATACAAGAGCAAGTTTACCCAGTAGACTGTTGTTAACGCCAAGAAGAAGATATGTTTAGCAGTGAGTTGGGTGTCTGTAGATATGCGTGTTTGGTTGCCCCTGTCGTCGCTGCTTTCCGTGTGTCCCCGTCCTTCCCCTGACCGTTTCCCCTGATTCAGGGACTTCGCGTATGTCGCCCGCGATCGCAATTCCCGTCGTTTCCTGTGCCACGTCTTCCGATGTGACACTCCGGCCAAGACCATAGCGAACACGTTGAGGGACATCTGCCGACGACTGATGAGCAGGAAACCGGGAGGAGCCCTCGCGGAGGGCGCCCCCGAGAGGAGACTCGTCAGGAGTAGTCAGTCTTTTCCCCCTCACTTATTGTCCCTCGCGGAGGGCGCCCCCGAGAGGAGACTCGTCAGGAGTAGTCAGTCTTTTCCCCCTCACTCATTGTTGGTTGGCCATCCAATCAGTCAGGGATTCAGGTGAGATGTCGGTTCCGATCGATGAGCCGAAGAAAGTGATCCGCTGTCACTTCATCGGAGTGACCCAAGTGCCTCGTGCGACGGGCATCGATGTCCTCAACGACGCGGTCGACCGCCTCGTCTCGCAGGTGCGGTTCCCCTCCGTGCATTCCCTGCAGGTCCATCCCGACCGATGGATTCTATCGGATGTGTCCATCGCCCCCTCGACTCTCGTGATCACGGAGGTGATGGGGAGTCCGATCGCGACGTGTCGTGTCCGATATCTCTCGTTCCTGGGAATCGGAAGGGATGTCAAGTGGGTTCCTCCCCTGTCTGATTCCCTTGCAGACATTGTGCCTTCATCATGCAAGTGTCCTCGGAGTCGTTTATGTGTTACGTGTTCCACGTCGAGCCATCGGCCGCCTCGATGGCCAAGACTATCGAAGCCGCGTGCAAACTGCGATACCAGAAGCTGCTAGATGCGCATTCCCGAGTGAATGGCAAGCCGGAGTGTGATCCCTCCTCATCTGTCCCTCCTCCTCCTGCTTGTTCTGTTCCCTCCTCTCCCTCATCCCTCTCTCCGCCCTCATCATCTTCTTTTCCTGCTAATCATCGCCTGCCGACTTCCATCTCTCTTCCTTCTTTCTCACCAAAGTTGCCATCCATTCAGGTTCTCTCTGATTCGCTCCGCGATGCCCTCGGATTGGTCCGTTCCGGCCCCGCCCTCGGATTGGTCCGTTCCGGCCCCGCCCAAAGCCCGCCCTGAGGCCCCTGTCCACATACCGTGTCAAATGTATACATATATATAAATGTCTTCTCTGTTCATTGTTATTACACGACACCCGTTGGATTTGATATGGAAACAAGCGCAAAATGAATGAAAGTACACGTTGTGTGGGACTAGGAACCTGGTAGTTGGACAAGTAGGTGCTACGTCCGGTGGCCGTCACGGAAAGTGTCGCGTGCGGTCGCGTCGCGTGCTCGCTCGGCGATGTATTCGGTGCGCATCCACTCGATGGCAACGAGAAGGAATCGAATGAGTCGATCAAGGGAAGAGTGTCGGTCGAGTCGACCCACGAGGGACTCGATCCGCTCGAAGAACGAATCGTCCGCCGGAGTCGACTTCGTCTCCGATTCCTCCCAGAACTCACAACACAAATGAATGTGTTGCAGCGTCTTCGACGACGATTTGTGCATTTGATGCAATGGAGCCGGCACCGACAACTGAAACAACCAGTCATCCGACACACTACGGACAGTATATCATCCTCATATGTCGCCTTCTCTCTAAGAATCGACTCACCCTTTAGGGTCTACTTGCAACATAAACCGCCAGCACACTAATTGCCCAAAATATATTAGTGTAGCAGTTGAAAAGAGTTCTTATACCGAATATGAGCACCATTATTGTAACTGTAATGGGATATTGGATACTGACCGCAGCCGTCTGATTGTGGGCGGAGTGAGTGCTGGAAGAGGGCGAGGGCGGCGTCTGGAGGGCGCCGTTGTGGCGACTAGGAGGCGGCTGCTGGGGGGTCGATGAGGATGAGGGACGCATCTCCTCCACTTGTGACTCGTACTTCTCCATGTTTTGGAATACACTCGTCAATCTCTGCAGTACGTCCAAGTAGAAAATGTGTAATAGAAAGTAGTGAATAGTGAATACTTTGTTTTAGTGAAAATTTTTGATAGTTCCTAGGAAACAAAACAAATCCTTGATCACTAAATAGCAGGCGATATCCGCAACGAGACTTAAGCTCGGCAAACAGTCATTGGGGGGGGTCGCAATATGAAAGCACTCGAAAAAAAATTACTTTTATCCATACCACTTTAGTCTCAAATACTTGGGAAGATTAGGGTTTGCTAGGAAACGAAAAATAGATTCCTCGACATTTCGAATAACAAAGTGTGGTTCATGCACTATTCATCACATGATCACAAAGAAATGAAAGCACATACCTTAGATCGGACTTTGTACATGTGATAGTTGAAAATGGATTGTATCCTCAGTCCGAGCATCAGGACACGCGACGCGAAGTGCTGCGACAGCGGCGAAGACGTCGCAGTCGGCTTCTCGTCCGCGTAAAACTTCGTCACAAAACTGAAAATACATATTAGTCTCCCGTCCTAATAAGCATTCAACGCACAAACTACTTACAAAATTGATAAAAATTCAAAATAGTATTTTTTTCTAACAACAAGGCGGCCAAAGATGGCATAACAGGATGCCTTGATATTCCGTCTTATAACTTAACCAACTGAAGTGTATACGAAATCTTTTGTCCAGAAGTTATAAGGGGTATATCGGGCATCCGTGAACAAAAAATCATATCGTATCATCCAAAAGTGCACCCAAGAAGTGGGCCGATATGTTGGCGACCCTGAGAGCTTGAATGGTAAAAGTTAGATGACGTCTTCAGTCACTGATGTAGAGTGACCATATTATGGGGGGTCTTTTTGTCGCTACGGAGCAGCCTCATTTTGAAAATATGTACTTCAAAGGGTATGACCCACGTTCGCCTGAGGGGATGCATTATGTAAGGGTGAGTAGGTAAGTGGTTCGCCCGGTATCAAATCCTGGTTTGGAAAACAAACTCCATTTTTCTGGCAAGCTTTTTTAAAGTCGTTTTGTTGTTGTCCTAAAATAGCTATGCATTGCTTAAAAAACTGAGAGCAACCATGCAAACTCCACACTCAAAATCCAAAAAAATTATACGGACCCAGATTAAATTAAACCCCTCAAATTTTAATGGATCAGTTTCAATTTCTCATTGTCAGTTTCCACTTAACCCCTCACATCAGTTATCATGGACCCACCAACTAGAGTAGAGCTAAATCATGTATTCTGTACCAATGACATACAATTGTCGATGTTTGGCAAAGATATCACAATGGAGTAGATGCAACAGTAAGCCAAAAAGGTTAGAAATTCTGACAGTTTTATGATGCAATAAGAAAGAATCATACTGAATGAGGTTGCAAGTATCCTTGATGACGGGATAGAATCGGACATTTTCCACGGGGTCGGCGATAGCTGACAATGTGAACAATACGACCGAATCGAGATACGTCAGCAGACGGAGCACTTTGTCTTGCTGGAA
>JACMIJ010001326.1:0-12857 GCA_014805365.1 Koerneria luziae
TTAAGAAATACAACCAGTTTATAAACAAGGGGCAAACGCTATTTTGCACGGCGATTAGAGCCCACTACGCAATGTTACGCGTTTTCTCTGCACTCTAGCCTCCTCAGCTTAGACGTTCGTATAAATACCAAGTTGCAACGATTTTGATTCATCTTTCTTTCGTCATCGAAACTTATGAACAGAAGAGCATTTCTACGGTCATCTAACTGTCTGGCCCACCATCCATCTCTCTCACATCTCTTCCGGCCCAAAACGTAGCAGCCCTTTACAGGGTTCTGTGTTTGCATATAGCGGTAAAGATACAGTCTCATAGTTTACGTTACACTGAAAGCTGTATGTGCATTCAAAGGATGTGCTGCTACGAGCCGCATAAATGATCCACTTCCCATCCCCATGCGTAGTACGCAGTAACCAACCGCAGCATTGACATTAGCGATGCGCAATGCCGCAGGCGGGACATGACTTCGTCGGTTTGCGCTTCCGTGAATTCCTGCTGCTGGATGTAGGCCTTCGTGTCGTTTGACAATCTTTCCAGCTGCTGAAATTCGAGACCACATCTTGTTCACATACATTGACAACAGCGTTATTGGTTACTCCGAGTCACCCCGTTCTTGAGATACGTTAGTATTAGTGGCACCCCGCTTGTGAATCTAAAATTTCAAACAGTCACCACGTGTTTTGACGTCTTGTATGAGAGAGTCACCCCGTTTTCGAAATACAACAACGCTACCTGTATTGTGTCGGCGGAGTTGTGAGGTTGCAGAATCCGATTCGCGTCGCCTTGATTCACCGACCATGCTTTGCGGTGAACGCAAACCAATCACATCTGGCCTCTCTGCAAATGCCATGTGCAATGGGCTGCGGTCGTGATATGTGCTACGAGTTTCTTCTACGTGAACTATAAGTTCAGAGCAAAGCTGCGTATGGTTGTCGAACCTCGTTGCCGCTGCGGGACACCAGATCCCAGAGTTCGGGGGGCATCAAGGCTGCCTTGATCACCGTGCGATTGTACTGCTTGTGACTCAGCAGCTGGTGCACCGCTGCTGACACCGCGTTGATGGTCGTGCGGTCATGGATGTCCACTTTGTATTCGCTGATGAAGATCCGCACGTGCCGTACTCAGTTTCGCACCTTCTGGTTGTTGCAGCGAGAGCAGCGCAGTTCTTTCCGCCGATGCTAATGAAATCAGCACTGATCCACTTGAATAGTGACTTTGCACTCACATTTTTTCCAGTTCTACTAGGGTTTTTGAAGAGAATACACATTACAAGATACAGTTTATCTAACTTTGTGTATGTTCACGCATGTACATGGGAATGTCGCAATGTACCTTGCATCCGTCACTTTGCATTCATAGAAGTCAAGAGCGTACCTCGTTGAAGGGCCGATTTGATGGATCCGCCTCCGCATTTACAGCCTTCATTGCCTCCAAACGATGAGAGCCGTCCGCAACCTTGACGACGCTATACGCAGCATACATACACTGCACATTCCATGTAAAAAACCAAGAGTTCAAGAGAGTGTTACATAGTGGTAGGTAAGATAAACATGATAAGAAAAGGCAAAAGTGCTACTTATTGAAAAAGCAAAAGTACTACATACCCATCGGACGTTTCATGTCCGCTGAGTACCAGCTCGGGCAACCTTCCCCGCAGCAGGAGTGCGATGAAGTGGTCGACCAACTTGTCGCTTCTCGTCTTCACGAGCCAAGTAGCTCGCGTGTTCTCCGCCGCAATCTGAACGATGAGGAATGTGCGCGTTCGGCGGGTGGTCACACACCATCCTTTTCGTCCCCGGTTGATTGCGATCTTGAGTGATCACATCCCGCAGCGCTTCCATGTGTTCGTTGTGTCGTCGTTGTTCCTCTTTCATGGTCATCTGTGACAATGAAATATATTTCCTTGTCAACAACATATCAAACTGACTTTGTACGGCCTAGTACGATGGTCCAGAACGCCTAGGAAATGCGCTAACCGTCTCGTGCTGGCTAGGAAATGCGTCGTATTCTTGCAACTGTGCAAAAACCGGTTGTCTTTTGAAGGAGTTTTGTGAACAGCTCACCCTCTGTCGCTTGCGTCCACCGGTCGCCGCTTCTGACTCCGACTCCGAGTCTGGGACGCATTCGTCACTGTCGCACTCATCATCGTCCTCGGGGCCGGTATGCGGCCGACGTCGGGCGCCATTCGAGGCGGCCGTGCAGGGCGAGTACTTGCGGACCGCTGCGGGTGACCGGAACGTCTGGTCCTCCTCATCGGACGAGTATAGAGAGGGGGAATTCCGGCCGTCGTTGAACAGCTTTCGCGCCTTCCAGGCGCTGCACCGCGATGGCGTAGCCGCATCGCTTTCGGGGAAGGCCGCAACCGGTGTACCACGCGTGTCCGCAGCTGGGGCGCGCATCGGAGTGGACGGTGGAGCTCCGATCGCCGACAAGCGCATCGGCTCTTGCGCCACGACGTCCTCCACCTCGTCATCGCTTTCCGCGTACTACGACGTGTTCAGACGGCGAGGTATTCCGTACTTACCGTACTCAGCAGGCTCAACGCCGACTGCGCGCCCTTGTGCGGTGTTCCACTGCTGGTGTTCGGAGTGATGTCGGCTTCGTCGGTCTAGTTCTGCGACTCCTGCTGTTCTTTCGCTGCAATCTCGTCGTCCTCAACCATCTGTAACGACAATCAGCTCTACGTATCACAATGTGTCGAGAAGGCACAGGTAGTGACACCGGAGCAAGCACGACCGGTTACTATCCATCACAAACAAACGACATGCACAACATTTTATCAACAGACACCGCCATCTGCGGTGCCACAACAACAATAGTCGCTCATATTCTGGCTGCGAAAAATTGGTCGAACAACTGCGGGAGGTGCTTCATCGCCGCCGTTTGCTGCACGATCCGACACCACATCATGAGATCGTGGGCATCCTTGTCGTGTTGGTCAGGTACAGGACCGCGGCGGGAGGCCTGAACACGGATCCGTGAACACGATTAACACACTTTCACAGGCAATACAAGCTAGGGTACCATGCAACACGCCGCTAATCAGCATAGCGCAATTAGTTTCGATTGCACTTTTTGCAGTTCATTTCGTTTATACATCACAGTGTCACTGCGATGTACAATTACTTCACAAACTCGAACACTACGGTGGCTTGTGAATAGGGCCTACCTTGAAGCACAACGTATGTCGGGGCGATGCAGATGCGATTAAGTTCACTTTCTCTATGAAGTTCATTTCCTCTGTTCAATCTGTTCTCCCCGATCGGGTGCCGGTCCGCCACTTGTGGACCGGCACCCGATCGAGGAGAACAGATTGAACCGGGAAGCGAGCAGTGGCGGCGACAGGTGCATCCGCAGGTGCCTCTTATTCGTCACCGTTGTTGAATGTACGAAAGGTGCTCGGAAGGTCGCCGTATGACCATCGCCTCCACATGCACCTTCTGCTCCGGGCGAGTCGCATACCAGGACCGTCGCGCAGTTCATGAGCGCACCTATGCGCAAGTTTGCCGTAAAGCCGACGACTCACTGTGCAGGCGCTGTTCTCCGTCTCGGGTCCACAACGTGCTCCCTCCGATCACCTCGAGGTGGTTGCATTCGGGCAAAAACATTGTTGCATATGCTGGAAGGCGTGACGAATTCCACAGTGTCACCTCGCATCTCCGCAGGATGCTCGTCATCTGACACACGTTGCGCAGGCTGGACGACTAACCTCGAACAGCACGGCCGGGTCGTATTCGGACGATTGTGCTGCTTGGGGAAGCCCGTCGCTGGTCCACGTCGGCGCAAACACGCGAATGAGGCTGCTCAGTAACGTCCTCAGCTCTGTCCATGTTCCGATAGCGGCCTCCTCGTCCCTGTATCGCGATTATTACTCCCGCCCCCGGTTCTAATGCCGCTGCGGGATGTCGGTGCACATTGCGGGAGACCAACGACAGCGCCACCACCAACGACGCTGATGCCGGCTCCTGCATGGCGGAGGCGACCAGCAGCAGGACAGCCATCTCCATCGACAGAAAATCCTCGGCGGTACACAGCTGCCTGGAAAGGAAAGTAGGTAATTTTCATTTTCGAAACGCATTCGCTTACCAGGTGACATCGATCCAGTACGCTTCATTGCGCTCGTCCAGTTCGATGATACCCTGGTGCATGAGACGAACTTTCGCCATGTCATGTCGACGATCACCGGGAAGGTGGAACGCCGTCTCCCTCCTATTCAACGCCCACGCTTCGTCCTTAACCACTAATTATCGTAACCAGTATGGTGGCTAATAGAGCGTCGTGCAACATTGCGTACCGAGCTCTCCGACTGGAGCGTTTCCAGAATTTTGAACGGCTGTTCCGAGTAGCCGGGACACCGCGGCACACAAATGATCAACGAATTTGCAGTCAGTCCTGGCATGTCTGAAAGCCGTAACACGTTTCGTAGTCCGCATACGCAGACCGGAAAAATAGCGTTTGCAGTGTGGCGATGGAGCATCCCGTGACTGGTGCTGTTGTGAGGGACAGGTCGAAGAGTGCAGTGGAAGTGATGCTGCAAGTGGACGAACGTTATACATGCAAAAAAAAACCCAGCTCTACCCGGCGTGCTACGATAGCACCACCGCTCACCCAAATGCCCATCCGGTACGCCTTTCTCTTAAGGGGAAAACGTACGTTTTGCACACCCACGATTGCCGGAAACGGCGGCTCGTCCGGAAGCGAAGACGATGACGGTCGCCTCCGACCGCGGCAGGGCGATGTGCGATTGCCGGTTCACAAACCGCAGATGGATCGAATGGCCGCCCTCGCCATTCCCCTGACACACAGCATACAGTTAAGCATGTTTGCAAATTGAGACAAGGACATGTATTGTGAGATTCACTTGTCCATTTCTTCCAATGTAAAATTGGCCATAACTGGTAAGAAGGTTGGCGAAATGTACCTTGCACGCACGGTCGTAGGCCGCCATCACGGCCATTGTGGAAACAAGTGCCTTGCAGTAGATGCGGTCGCCGCTTCTGGAGCCGTGGAACTCCGCGACCCGCGCGAGAAGCACGGGTAACTGAAACGGCGACGAATATGTCCGTTGTAATGCTAATCGCGCACGCGTGTAGAGCGCTGCCGTCCGGCCGCATAGCCCAACTAGCCGACAGCGACTGTACTGAACAAAGTATGCTTCTTTCCTTACGCTCATTAAGAAAACAAACGAAACAAGTTCTTTTTAAAATGTGGTAGTCACACACAATTAATAAGCGCAAATTAAAAGGTTCTTTTAAAACATGAATTGTTAGAAATGCGTGATGAAACTCTCAAAACCATCTAATCTGCATCTTACTGCCGATACTGGAAGAATACGCAATCCACGGGCGTCATAGCCACATGGAAAGCGGAGAATTCCATTCTAGTTGCTGGCCTATAATTATTCGAAATCAAAAACAGTTAAACAAGCAATAAAAACTTACACAAAATGCGTAAAAATAAAATAGGTCCACAAATAAGTCCACAATAAAAAAAAATGCAATAAAGGTCCATCCACAGGGTTCGCGGGTGGAACCGGGGGAGGGGGGTGCGGGAATTCCACCTTGCACAGATACTCGGGGGATCGAAAAGCAGTTTCCCGTTGGCATTCCGGATATGGCGGTAGTGTCTAATGTCCTGCGTGTTCTGATGCCGAGTTCTTGTGATGCGGAAGATGTCTCGTTCTGTGTCCTTCTCTCCCAATCGCTCGTAGAGATGATGGTCGTAGTGGGCTGCCTTCTCTTTGGCGACCGTACTTACTCTCATGTATTTGAACAATTGCAAGAAAAACTAACACTCATACACAATACGGTACTCACTACCTTGCAAAACGATAACGTCACATCGTCTTAAGATAAAGATAGTTAGTGCAACTTATTAGAATTACATTATAACGTAACGCAGTGAAAATAAACGAAAATGTGACAGTAACTAAAAATAAAAAATAAAGAAATAAATTCTGCTTGGTTGTTGGCCGGCACTTGCCAGAGTAGTAAAAGCGTTCTCTGCGCGACGTATTTGAGGTTTTTAGAACTATGGGCAAATGAGGGTTTAAAAAACTCAATTCTGGGCAAACAGAGAAAACATTCAAATAAAATGATGGTCCTCATGCTCAATATTTTGGTGATCCACATGCTCAATAACATTCGAAAGCACTCTTAGGTAGCTCAAGTTCAATATCGTCGACGCGATGCCTCTGCATTACCAAACAAACGCAAGATTCGTAATCCCTATCTCCGATAACCATAGAGATCCTTCAACCATTCGAATCCGACTGCATTTAAAGTACATAAAACTCAGGTCACAAATTTAGAGCCGATTGTTGACAGTAGCATAGGCTTTACTGTAAAACAAGTGCAACCGAAGTTACACTCTGGCGCCCGTTCTGGGGACCTCGTATTTTGGGAAAAAAACGAGATTGAGAATACGACGTTAGAACGCCATGTTCTCATTGTCGCTTTCAAATGAACTAACGCCGATGAGAGACTTCCGCGGCTGGAGATGATCGACCACTGCATGAGGACGGGGGGATATCTCGGGTAGCCTCGTGTATATGTGCTCGATGATCCTTTGCATTTTCCGCTGCTGGCGACCAAAATCTGAAACATCTTAGTTGTGAATACTGACGCATTTAAAAAAAATAGATAAGCTTTTAAATGTTCGCCCGAAAAGCCGAGCTATGTACTTCAGTAAAAGCTTAATCTAAGTTGCACATTCAGACCGCGTATATACATGCGCATCTGCAGCATCACTCTCACTACACAATAGTACATTCACGGTTACGAATAGCGACCAAGAGTTACAGAAAATCGGCCGAAGCTTGTGCACACACACTGTGCACTAACCTAGCTTAATTGTAAGAGAAATAATGAAAGAAATTGAATAAAATACTTGGAAGAACGAAGAAAAATGAAAAAGACAAAGCAATCGGCAAAGACGTATGCACCAACCGTACACTTCAAATGAAAAACAACTTACGGTTTCGACGAAGGACATGCCGCAGCGGGAAAACCGGCGTTTGAAGTCCTTGATGAACGACGACATGAAGAGTGACAGCAAGCCCGCAGACGGTGGAACGGCGAGGAATCGCTCCCGCATGTGAACCAGAGTCTGAAGCATGCTCGTTACACATAAAACAAATATAAATTTTTAAAAAATGTGTGCCGCGGTTCAACATAGCGTGATGCCATTTTAATTTTGTTAATGTCAATAACAACTACCTTTCACAAGCATTGTAAACAAAGCATGAACAAGGCAGCGCTACGCTGTGAGCCTATTGAGTGCAATACAGTCCCGAACCTAACCGGGACTGGAAACAAAATCATAGAAAATGCGTCTTATTAATTTCCTAAGTGCGTGTTTACATATTGGATCCGGTGACAAACGTTTCCAGTTCAAAACGAAATAGTGTGTGTGTGCGCAAAACAGGTAACTCTAACGGGATCTATAATTGCCAGCTCATAAAAGAACCCATGTGATCAGCAAATTTGAAAAATAAAATTGATAGAAAGAACATACTTGCAAGTCGGATTCGAAAAGAAGAGTTGAGGTTCCGCCGAGAACAGGTGGGATACCTGATTGGGCTCCGCAGCAGGACAGCATTGTTCAAAAGTAGCTGCTCGCACGGTACTGAATAAAGCACACTTTTCCTTACGCTCATTAACAAAACAAACGAAAAAAGTTTCCAAAAAATGTTGTAGTCACACACAAAATACAGCAAATTCTTCAAAAGCATGAATTGCAAGAAATACGAGACTAAACTCTCAAAACATCCAATCTGAATTTTACTGCCAATACTGGAAGAATACACAATCCACGGGCGTCATAGCCACATGGAAAGCGTAGAATTCTATTCTAGTTGCTGGCCTATAATTATTCAAAAATCAAAAACAGTTAAACAAACAATAAAAAACATATAAAAATGCTCGACTAAAATAATTCTGAAAAATGATAGAACCAGATTTGAAAAAAAATGGGCGGGTCTTAACGCGAACAGCGTTTCACTACCGTAATCCAAGCATTCAGAAGAGCGCGTTGTTGAAATGGTCCACAGTTTTCTTTTTTACTTTTATGTTTGTCGCGTTACTTGTATCGTGTTCGTTCATGTAGTAACAACAAAACGGTAAACGTATTTACCTAACCTTTTGTTAATCCATTTTCGTTTTGTTCAGCCGACTTGTTATGTGCGTTTCTGTTTCGGTAAGCGTCATTTTTATTTTGAATGCGCTTCTACTTAATAATTTATTTCAGGAAGTTGCTTCTACGGAATCAAGGACCATGATCAACGGCATATTTATCGAATGCTGCGGACAGCGCTAGATTAATTGAAGAATACTCCCAGCTGCGGTTCTTCACGCTTCTAACCTTTGCGGATTGAATAGCAGGTTTGCTAATGTTTGGCAATTAGCTTGATGTGTGTTTATTTGTTATTTGTTTTTGTCTTTCTCAGTTAATGTTTTTATGCAATAGTCTAAGAGAAAAAACGGAAACTTATCAAAAATGTAAAAGTCTGTAAATTTCAGAAAAAGTGTCTTTCATTTTTATAAGAGTTAAATAGTACTCAATTTCGGTCAGCGTTTTTGATGCTTAACAATCGAATGCTATGAATGCATCCTAAAATTAAGTGAGACTATGTGTGCCGTATAGAGCACCGTCAACTTGTAAATTTTGCTGAGCATTGAAAAAGTCTTACAAAGTTCTAGAACAGCCGTATGTGTTCCCACTTTTCGATTCCCATGTCATTCACAATTGAGGTAGCTCTCCAAAAGTGCTCATAGCTTCGCGTTAAAGCTCTGACTTTTGTTCTCGGAGCATTACAGTTCTTTTATTTCAAACAGTTTTACAACATTTGCAAGCTCACATTAACAATGTTAAGGGCATGTTCAGAAAGTAGCATGGAAATCAAAATGATTTTTCACATCTACGGCGCAGTACGGATCCTCCCTCACCTATGAAAGAGCATTTCTTTCCAAAATAACTTTTTTTCTATGTTGAGCCTGAAAAATATTTGCGGTGGTGAATGTTCCATTTTATGATGGTCATTGATTCAGAGTTCACATGAAGGATGGCCAGTCGTCAGCAGCGGACAACTGGTAGCACATCTCCCCCGAATGCTCTTCGGTTACTGTGGGAAGAACAACCCCCTATTGGAACGAAAGAATGAGCGTCTCTGGATGTCCTACGCTTGTTCCCGCTGCGGATTGGACAACAGGTTCGGTTAATGTTTGGCCAGTCGCTTGATATGTGTTTATGTGTTTTTTCTTTCTAAGTTAATGTTATACCCATCAATCTAAGTAAGACGGACAGTTTTCGAAATCTAAAGACTGAATAGTTCAGAAAAAGTGTATTCCATTGAAATCAGATAGTTCTGATTGGTGCCAACGTTTTTGATTGTTATTGTATGCAGGTTTTGGGAACCGCTCATGACGTTCCTTTAATGTTAAGGGGGGCGTTATGTGCGCGTAAAAGTTGGTAAGACTATGTATGCTGTATAGAACAGCACTGTCAGCTTTTATGGAAAGAAAGGTTTCAAGTTGTGGCCTACAAAATCCTAGAACGGCAGTATGAATTTCATTTTTGACTCCCGTGTCGCTCATAATTGAGGTAGTATCGCAGAATTGCTCATGGCTCCATGGGAAAGTTCTAAATAGTTGGAGCATTGAGTGTTGTATTCTTTTGACCAGTCATGTTTTGTGCAGTGTTGGTTGTTAACATTCACCTGCATACAATTACAATCTTAAGGGCACGTTCAGGAAGTAGCATGGACACTTTCTCTGTATTTTGAGACTCAAAAAATATTTACGTTAGTGAATGTTTCATCCTATGACGATCATTTATTCAGAGTTCGTATGAGGAATGGTCAGTCGTCAGCAGCGGACAGCAGCACAACTTGCCAGAACGCCCTTCGGACCCTGTGGGAAGAACAAGGAACGAAAATGTGAGCGCCTCTGGATGCCCTACATCCCTCAGAATAGTCTACGTTCTAAGAATGTAATGCTTCCTTATTGTTCCCGTTTATTTTATTGTGCTAACAATAAGAATTGTTAATAAAGCAGTTATTATAAATTATTTTTTTTGCTCAAATGCACAGGAAAAAAAACGTTTGTTTGAAAACGTGAGCTGTAGATCCCAAATTTATCTGAGCTGCATTTGAGGTCAAAAAAGGCAAAGGCAAAGTCTCCCGTTTTCAAGGCAGTTAAGGCAAAGTCTCCCGTTTTCAAGGCAGTTAAGGCAAAGTCTCCCGTTTTTCAAGGCAGTTAAGGCAAAGTCTCCCGTTTTTCAAGGGTTTTCAAGGCATTTGAGGTCTTTGACTGCTCTATGCATAGAAAGTGAACTGTAGACTTACGTATGGAAAATACACTTTTGTGAAAAAATCAGGTGCTCCATGAGGCACAAGCTCGAGAATAATGAATAAGTGTGCAATCTCTCTCGCTGATCTGTATGCGAGAGGACTAGCACTTCAGCTCCTAACAATAAGCTCAGTTTTTGGGGCACCTGATTACTGCCAATAGCCAAGGGTCCCTTTTTTGGACAAATTTCACCCTTTTGATAGAGAGAAACCCGAAAAACTGAGGTATGTCATTTTTGCATGTCAAAACGGTTTCAGCTGCATAGTTTTTTGCAACGCGCGTACATACTGGTTGAAAGGGAGAAAATTCTTGCCATTCCCGATGTGTTCGAGGCATGTTCTAAAACGATTTGCAAGGAAAGAACTTCCGCTTCCGCACATTTGTGGGTCTTCCGCGGAAAGAAAGATTTCAGCTTCAGCAAACTTCCGCTTCCGTATTCCACAATTTTTTGAACTTTCGAAAACTTCCGCTTCCGCAAATTGCGGAAGCAAATTTCAGCTTCCTCCCAGCCCTGGCGCACACTCATTGTGCTATTCTGAATCTCACTGTTTGTAAGATTTGTTCTTGTTTACATACGCATTAGCTTTCCTTGGTATGGTACTGTTCGACTATTTATGCATTATTTAGCACAAAATGGACTATCCCAAGCACGCGACGCATGGGAACGCGTCGCGTTGTGCGCAAGTCATACAATAGTTCCCTTTTATTGTTAGAGTCAGATATGCCAATTCTACTTTTGTGATTCTCTCTAAGTATCGCTATTACCGTCACTTCAGGGACAAGTTCCAACACTCTGGGAAGCACAATCACCTTCGAACGAATGCTCGGATTTCGTTCAAGGATCGGTGGGCGTGGCCTATTACCTCGGCAAGCTGTACGACGTCAGTCCGCTACAGTCGATGCGATTACTGTGTGAGCATGGAAAAACGTCGTAATGTTGTGCATAAATGTGTACATATTTGTCTTGTTTTTTTGCATATCTCAATGAGTAAACGTGATTATTACTTCTGCAAAGCGAATTGTCAAGTTTTCCGTTGTTTTACCAAATGACGAACTTTGCTACAATTTCTAGGGTTTGCACTGCTATGGTGTGTTACTTTCTAAGTGTTTTGTAGAGGACATAAAGTTGTGCTACTAATTGTAAGCAATATGCTCTCCTTACTGGTTGTTCTGACAATTAGGCATCACTTTGAACTTTGTTGAGTGCTGACGTATGTGAGTACTTACGTTCAAATTCCATTGAGAGCAGGGGCTTGGCCTCCCACCCAGACTGGTCGAGGGGGTGGACTGACAAGTCAGGGCGGGAGGCCACGCCCCCCCCCGCCCCCGCAGTGGAAGAATACCCGTTTTTTCTTTCTTTTTGCGATGCATATTTGTAGGTAGCTGTGCTTGTTTGCACTGCTGCTGATTCTTTGACGATAGTGTGTTTCCCGAGTGGATGGGCAGTCCCTTTGCCCAGAGGGAAGATCGCTTCCTTTGTGCTCTACCGACACTGTGGTTCTCATTGTTCTACCAATAAGATTAAATGTGGCTAAATGTATTGTGGATTCCGCAAGCTCAATGATGGAGTGGTAGATCACAAAAATTTGGTTTATGATCGGCGGGAAACTAAAAGCCGACTTCACAGGATACGGCATGAATCGATAGAACATGTCTTTTCCCGCCAAATTAATACTCTTTTGACTCGATGTTTTTTTCTGCGGTCATTTAATTTTTTGATGTTGTATTGGATTTCGCTCATATTTCATTTACTGATGGTTTCGTGTACTATTGACGAAATTAACAAAACATTCTTTGTTTCTTGTAATTCATAATCGAGGAATACACATAACTCGATGCCTCATTTTCGATCATTTTTGGTCCGACGTCTTGGCGTCATGCGGTTGTATCCTCTACTACACTGCAGTTTCTTCGCTGCCCTTTACGTACATGAGGCGACAGGTACATATGTACATTCCTAATATCATGCATTAAAGGAGGCCAGAAACCGTTGTTTTGTGTTAACAGAACTGCGTGTATAAGAGACTCGCAACTTCTGTGAGGGGGGCAACTATATAAGGAAATGGTGTTTTTTTTTCTTCCCGCAGTGGAAGAGGGGGCGAGCTTGGGTGGCGGGGTGAGCTGATCAGTCAGGGCATGAAGCCACGCCCCGTGCCTCCCCAGTGGAAGTAAATCCCTCAAGCAAAGTTCAGCCTTCGACTGTGCGAAACATGCGGGCAATAACGAAATATTCACCAAGTCGAATACAAATCACTGTATCTTTGTCGCAATGGAAAGAGGCGTCAGAAGAGACCAATGGGACAAATTCAAGGAGGTATCTTTTGACTGAGCGCAACATATTGTTGCTTCCAAGTAAGGGTTCACTGGTGGGGCAGGGGGTGTGGCTGATTGGTCGCTCTACCCCCCGCCGACCAGTCATGGTTGGATGCCATTTGGCCCTTGCCCTATCAGTGTAAGTAGAACCGACATAATCATCATTACCCAGGCATGCGGCTACACGGAACAAGATCGCA